>JAJJWW010012519.1:0-19233 GCA_023531295.1 Papaver armeniacum
GTAGACACCCGAGAAGAACATCAAGGAACCTGCATTGGGACCAACATCATAATATAGTTGTATCACCATTTTATAGCTATAAATATGAATCGTAGAGAGCTAGAGGTAAGTGAGAAGTGAGGGAAGAGAGTATACCAATAGATAGAGAGAAAACACATAACTTGTAGTGGAGAAACAAAGTAATAAGATCATCCTTTCACCCCGTGGACGTAGGTAATCATGCCGAACCACGTATATCTTGTGTTCTTCTACGTCTCTTCTTTGCTTGACTTCTTTATGCATGTCTTGAGATTCTTGGATGTAGTGGTAGGATTTTCTACATCTACATTCTGGCGCCAAACTAAGGGACGTATATAACATCTTCGGATACCTTGAAATCGGTTACCAAAAGAGGAAAATCCAAGCTCCTAAATCACCTTGTGTGCTAGTTGGCCTTCAAGGGAGAAACTCTTTGGTTTTCTATTTTTGTTTTCCTAGCAAAATCTTATCGAGTTTGATATAGGTTCACTGTGTGTTCTTGTTTATTATCTTTGTTTTCCTAGCAAAACTTGTCTTTCATTTAAAACAAAGTCGTCAAGATTATTTCATAAAGCTAGGCTATTAGCTTAAAACACCTCAGCGAGTTATTGGAAGATCTGTAAGCTCCCAAAATAGCATCTTCCGATGTTGGTAGAAGCTAGAAGGAAATCCCACCTCGCTGGCCGTCATCTATCGTATCAAACCTCGTTAAAGACAAGATTCAACGGCTCTATCAACATCTATTGAGGATAGTTGATGCTAAAGGAAAGACTCTAACGGTCGAAACGCCTAGGTTGCTAGATTTATCATCTAATGATCACCTCCATGGTTTAAGGATAGATATCGTTACATTTGTCTCTATTTACTTTTGACTTCATTTGCTCGTTTCGCGTTTAAACCCTTCTTTTAGCAAATTGAATGAAGCACAATGATGGTGGAAGCAAGACTAGCTCAGAATCATTGAGTTTAGTTTTCGGAAACCATGGCTGGGAGGATTGTAGTGAGCGGCTCGTTGGGCGAGTCTCATTGTGATCCTACACTAGAAGCCTCACAATATCAGTAGAAAACTGTAGGAGTCCTACGGTTCAACCGTCCCCAGGAAATTCCGGCAACTTGTATAGGAAGGTCATCAAGACAATGGCTGTTGAGGGTATCATTACTATCCATCGTCGCCAAAAGAAAGAAATCTTCCGATTTAACGTAATGGTGATTAATGACTTTGGCGTTAGGAATGTTGGGACAAGTAGTAATTAATGCACAGGAAATCTGAAAGCGATGCGTCCACACAACTTTTCAAAGATTGTCCTTACTGGCCAAAACAATTTGATTTTATTGAGACCAACACGCTAGCATAAATGGAAGTGTATTATAAGAACTTTTTTCCGCGCCTTGCACTACGTAACTGCCGTACTCTATCCTTAACCTTTTTTTGGTTGTTAGTAAGTAAGTGTTGTGTACTTTGTTGACGTAGGTACGAACCGGGCGGGCAAAGCGAGGAACGAAGACGATATCGAAGGAAATGGCGAGCACCTCCGAACGAGTAGGGATCCTCAAGAAACCGGTCACGGCGGGATCTAGCGTGCAAGAAGGACTTACGGATTCCCGATGCACGACATCATCGGTCAAACAACCGAGGCGGGACTCGTGCATTAATCAAAGGCATTACTACAAAATCGACGAGGAGGTCGATTTGGGCCGAGATGACGATCTCCCACTGGGATGTTGAGGATTAACCCGAGCGATGGGGGCGAGGGAATGAGGACAACATGGAAGATGGAAGAACTGCATCGGATACCGAGAGGAGGAGGAAGCGCGATAAGTACGAGGAAGGAAGGAGAGAAAGACAACCGATAGAGTACCAGCGAGATCTTGAACGAGAAGCTGAGAGGCTTAGGAGAGTACACTTGGCAAGAGGCGACCACAATCGGGACATCCCCCTAGCAGCGGCCAACCACCCCGTAGCTCCTATCATCCCCCGGCGGCCAACCGCCCCGTAGCTCCGATTGTCCCTGGGCCGCGGCCGATCATCCAAAGAGCTCGATCGTCTCCCCCGTGCCTTCGCTACGAGACCCCAACCGCACCCCCCTAACACAACAGAACACCAAGTGAATGGTCACTCTAGTCATGAAAGCACCACCCAATGTTACTCGCTATATCAGAAGCTTCAAAGAAGACAAGAAGACATAATGAGAGAACCGCAAAGGAGAAACCTAGCTTTAGAATACGAAAATTACCAACTCGTAACGGGAGAACGGGGTCGAGGGCGGATCATCAAGCCGAGGCGCTTCTAGCAACCACACTCGCTCGAGGAACACCCCACCCCTCCCCAAGCCGAGAACGCATACCCGACCCTAATCGGCCAAGAGAAGGTGATAGACACATTTTGTGTCCTAATTTGTCCTCATTGTCTCTATTGTTGGTCTGATTTTGTACTAATTTTTGGTGCTTTTATGTGTGTGTAGGTGTTTTTGAGAAATAAACTTGTGCGGAAAAAGTTGCTCAAAAGTGTTATTTGGACCCAGGGAGAAAAGTGATAAAGGCACCTCAATTTGGATAAGGGCACCCCAGGCACCCAAGTCGATAAAGGCGCCCATGTTTTGGATCGGGCACTTCATCTTCTCCATTTCAAAATTCAGAAATTGGCGGGAAAAGCTTGGTTTCACAGGCGAATTAGGGTTGAATTTGGAGTTCTTAGTGAGACTAAAGGGCTGGAATTGATTGGGTATCTTCCTTTGGGCCTAACAGTATTTAGTATAGGTCTGGTTTTCGATCCAAATTGGCCGGAATTCCCCGAGAAGAAAACAGGGAACCATATATACGGTGAAGTTATTCTCGGGATTTCTTGTTATTCCAAGGAAGATTCATCGTGGCTTTGAGCGTGTTGAACCAATGTTTGATGAGTTGGAAGCGTGTTTGGAGGTTAGATTGTCAAGGGGAGACGCGTGAAGGTGTTAATTTTGGGAATTATCTCCATGCCGAAAGAGAAGATTTTTGAGATTATACGGAGTTATGAGGGATTTTGCATGAGAGGCTATAAAAAGTTGTAGAGGATCATTATAATGTGGACGGAGAGATTGGGAGAGTTCAGATGCCGAAAAGTCAAGAAATCAAGCTTGAGAAATTCTCCTCTTTCTTTTTGCCGCTGCACTTCAAGAACGTGAAGAACAGACTTGCCAAGGCAGTCGTTCTTTTCAATGTGACAATGACACCAAACCGTGGGTCTCAAAAAAAAAGAATCGCAACAGATTTCTCATTATCGTTTCCTGTAACGGTTTTTGTAACAGTTATAAGCGTTGCAAAGCTGGTTTTCATTATAATTCTCCCTTATTCATCATTTGTAACCCTTTGAGCATAAATGAAATCAAATTTTGAGCGTGTTTCCAACATGATGAGCTAGAACCCATCACTGGGACGACGGAGGAAGACGAACTTCATACATGGGTAATTTTAATTAATTCTTTTTATGACTTTTGCACTGATTAAAAATTGAATTATGATTTGATTAAATTGGTTGTTATTCAATTAGATAGGTTATGCTTTGTTTAGATAATCTATGCTTAGGGATACAATCAATCTTTTGAGAGTCTACCTTGGCAAAAATAAGAGTCCATGTTTTTATTTGTTGAGCTATAATTGTTAAAAGAATTAATATTTGAACCTTTTGTTATGAGTTTGGCATGGAACCGAATCCCAAAGAACTCTCTCCGTCTTGTGACATAAATTGTATATATTCGTATTTTTATTATTTTTCTTTATTAAATCCTAAGATCGATTTCATCAAGTCCGAGTGAACGACAACCTTACTACCACCTTCTACAACATTATTGAGTCACATCAATTTTTGGCACCGCCGACGCGGACTTGTGTATAGATTTGTTCTTAGGTTTTATTTTTATTTTTATTATTTTTGTTCTTTTTTACGCGTTTTGGTATTTCTGTTTTTTGCATTTGGAGTGAGCGAAAGAAAAAGAGAAAGTCTTTAAAAGAAAAGCAAAGCCAAAATAGGAAAGAAAAGAGAGATCCGAAAGGAGTGAAGAAGAAAAATTTGTATATAGTGTAATTAATTTTTTTTTTATTATTTTTTTTTAGAAACTGTAATTAGGTAATTATTTTTGTAATTTTTATTTTTATTTTTGGACTTTTTAATTTTTGACTATCGGACATTATTGATTTTAAACCCTAAGGAAGGGTAATTTAAATATAAACCGCACAGGAAGGACGGTGATTACGATATCACCTCGGCCCCTCGGGTTCGTACATGACATAGGAGTCGTGGCCCGAGTCGACCTCAACAGTTCATCCTCTGTCCGGAACGGAGGTAAGAATTCTAAACACCCGCGAATCCCCCGCCGGGTTTCTCTTTGGATGATTTTGTATGCATATATGTCGAGGTATTGAAAACGGCCATTTTTAATTTCCTAGTAAAGGGCAAGGACTGGCCATACAAGATAAGGGTTCGGATTTCATCACCGTTTCTTCTTGCCCGCCTTAGAAAACGAAACCAAACACGAACCTAAGCCTAAAATTTTGAATAGAACGAGACCGATAGGGTAACGAGCTTAATAGGAAAGTCGTTCGAAAAATATTGGTTACTCTTTTAAGCAAACTTTGAAGTTCATGATGGTTTCGTGAGTTGAATGCGTGATGCGCCGCCTTGTAATGCGTGAGGCCTTGGGTATCAAAGCTCCATGCAGCTTCCCTCGCTCTATTCAACTTACTTAAACTCGGATTGATTCCCAGAGGGTTTGCTCAGCATTGTAACGAATTCCCTTTCAAGGATTAGAAGTCGGTCTAGAAAACAATCTAAGTGGAGCCATCATGCTTTTTGTTTGCTAGAAATCGAGGTTTGTTGTGGTCGAGTCAGCCTTGTTTGTGTTTGTGTAGAATTCCCTTGCACAGTTAGGATGTCAAACTCGGTATTATAACAGCCAATACAATGATTATCCAACTGAACAATATGGACATTCCTCTTTTTATGACCATAGTGTGAATAGTGGTTGGGAACGCCAATCTTTTGAAGGTTATGGGTCATACCATGGTGAGCCCAATTACTATCCACACGCCACCCGGTCGTACGAGCAAAATTCCTCTCTAATAGAGTCAACACGTAAGTTAGCTGAGACGACACGTAAGTTTGCAGAAATGAATAACTTAGTTATGGATGAAAGCAATGCAACGAGTGAAATTTCTTTCCTAGATTCAATAAGGAAGTCATGTGAGTCGAGTCACGATACATTAAAGAAGTCATGTGAGTCGAGTCACGATACCATAATGAAGTCATATGAGTCGATTCGAAAGCTTTTGTTTGAGGCCCTAACGGAATCGCTTCGAGATAATCTTAGTGTTTCCAATAGTACCCCTGAAAATGAGGATAGTTATTTACATAATCAAGATGACGAGGATAAAATTGGTAACACTACTTGTCTAGATGAGGTTCAACCATTTTCATATTATTATAATAATGATTATGATAGTGTTGATGAAGAATTTGAAATAAATAGGCATAGTGATCAGGAAATTGTTACCCCAATTGAGCTTTATAACGATAATATTTCTAGTTTAAATCCAAATAATTTTAATAATTATTCACCTATTCAAAAGGACGAGGATTTGACTAGAGATACCCCCGTTTTAGACGATGTAGTATTTCCTTTTGATTACGAAGCCAATGATGGTTTAGAGGAACGAGTATATTTTGAGTCTAGCGATTTAGAAACAATAGACTTAGAAAAAGAAAATGAACTCGTAGAGATGAGTGAGGATGTACCTGACTTAGAAGAATCAATTGACCATTTTCAGAAATCAGATGACCTTGAAATTAGGGAAGTTGTGACTAGTCTTTCTAGAGACACTGAAAACTCTAAGTTTGGGGATGATTATCATTCTCCATGTGCCTTAACTCTTAGAAAGGTCCCTAACTTGGGACTTGACATATGTGCCTCAACCATTCTAAAAGATTATCTTCATACACTTTTTCCGAACCTAGTGATGTCATAAAGAAGTTCAGTTGTTAGAAACCCATCCTCTGGTTGATGTGGTTAACCCAGCTATGATACCAGATTGACTTTGTTTTCCCACCAAATATTTTTCAACCAATTGTGGGAACGTTCAAGTTTCAGATGTGTCAATTATTAAGTTTTGAGGCTAAGCCTAATTATTTTAGAAACTAGGGTCGACACATTTGCTTAAGATTGACCACCAAGTTTCATAGTGGTCAATTATGAGTCAAAACCGATTGACTTAGAAGATCCTCAATTATTCAGTTATTATTATGTGCTTCTAAGTTTTTATTTGAGTTTTTCCAGGACTCTAAAACCCGAACATTCGGATCTAACTCTTTAAGGAAACGCAACCCATGAAAATATGTTATCTAGACCCTTTTTATAGAGCTCGAACCCGAACCACAACTAGATGTAGTTGTCTTAAACAAAACAATATATAAGGGTATGTTGGATATCTTCTGGTCGTGGCAATTTCCTCTTCTTGTGGTTAGCACTTTTTGATCCAGATGACCCGCAGTTATTCCGACTTTTGTTGTATGATTCTTCGAGGTGACTAATCCTTTCCAATGTCTGGATGAAGACTTTAAACTTAGCACTTCTTGGGAGGTAACCCATGCTCTTGCAACACGGTAATATCTTTCCTTACTCTTCAAGTGGTAACAGTTTCTTCTTGTTCATGCTTTTAATTTCATCTTTAGAACATTGAGGACAATGTTAGATTTAAGTTTGGGGGTATGGGAGAAACATTTTAGTTGCATTGTTAAACCTGAGCCTAGAAATTTATGTTTATTAAGGATGGCACTAACCAATCTAAGTGGATGGAAGCATTTTGGTTGTAGGAGTTGAGGAACCAATCTGATTAGATGGCAACATCTAAAGAGTCTATTCATAAAAGCACAGAGTTCAGGTGTTAGAAATAACATGATAGTTTCACCAATCTCGTTGAGTCCTTTTCACTTCTATTTTTATTTTGTTTCGTTTTTAAACTATGTTTCTAAGTGATTAGGTGGGGCCCACGAATCAAGTTGTTACCGATGCTAGGGTGAATTAGAGTGATTGAGATACCAAAAAAAAAAAAAAAAAAAAAAAAAAAAGAAAAGAAAAAGAAAAGAAAAGAAAAAAAAGTGAAAAAAGAAAGAAAAAAAAAAAAAAAAAAAGAAAGAAAGAGACCAGGATAATCGACCAACCTGGAATAAATTCAATAAAATCGACCACTCGGAACCCTTGTATATGCCAGTTGTGTTGACCTAGAGTTAGGATTATCACCACTGGTTCCCTTGTATATGCCCGGTGTGTTGATATTAGTCGACTAGTATCTCATCCATTAAGATAGGTTCATTTTATGAGGCCTTGAGGCCATGATATGGGAAACACCGTTCACTTAGTAAACATCATAACCATCTATGTTTTTCTCTATATCCATCTTCTTGATCTATCCATGTGATTAGTTTTGACTCCGTGGGTATTGATGTCCATAGTGCAACTATCCGAGTAGAGCTCTGTCACTTTATATGAATTTTAGTATGCTTGAGTGCAAACTCGTGTACAAAGAATTGGAATTTCGCATCGTGGTACTTCCTCCCGTAGTCAATAAGTATGCCAACCAAGGAGATTCTTTAGTGCCTTCCAAGGTTTTCGTAGATAGCTAGGGTATGGAGAAAGGTTTTGTGGGTACACCTCTCAGTAAACCCTCGAGGAGACAACACTCCGCCACTAGGGCCACCTAGGGGTTCAAATGATTTTTATTTCTAGAATAAATTTGCTCGAGGACTAGCAAATAATAAGTTTGGGTATTTGATAGACACATTTTTGTGTCTGAATTGTCCTCATTGTCTCTATTGTTGGTCTCGATTTTTGTACTAATTTTGGTGTTTTTATGTGTGTGTAGGTGTTTTTGGAGAAATACACTTGTGCGGAAAAAGTTGCTCAAAAAGTGTTATTTGGACCCTGGAGAAAAGTGATAAAGGCACCTCAATTTGGATAAGGGCACCCCAGGCACCCAATTTGATAAAGGCCCATGTTTTGATCGGGGCACTTCATCTTCCATTTCAAAATTCAGAAATTAAGGGAAAGCTTGGTTTCACCGGGGCGAATTTAGGGTTAATTTGGAGTTCTTCCGTGAGACTAAAGGGCTGGAATTGATTGGGTATCTTCCTTTGGGCCTAACAGGGCTGGTATAGGTGCTGGTTTCGATCCAAATTGGCTGGAATTCCCACGAGAAGAAAACAGGGAACCATATATACGGTGAAGTTATTCCTGGATTTCTTGTTATTCCGGAAGATTCATCGTGGCTCGAGCGTGTTGAACCAATGTTTGATGAGTTGGAAGCGTGTTTGGAGGGGTTAGATTCTTTGTGACGCGTGAAGGTGTTAATTTTGGGAATTATCTCCCTTGTTGCATGAGAAGATTTTTGAGAATATTTGGAGTTATGAGGGAGGATTCTCTTGCATGAGAGGCTATATAAGTTGTAGAGGATCATTATAATGTGGACGGAGAGATTGGGAGAGTTACAGAGTACCGAAAAGTCAAGAAATCAAGCTTGGAGAAATTCTGCTGCTGCTGCTGCACTTCTGAAGAACGTGAAGAACAGACTTGCCAAGGCAGTCGTTCTTTTCAACAGTGACAACGACACCAAACCGTGGGTCTCAAAGTAACAGTAACCGCAACAGTTTCTCATTATCGTTTCCTGTAACGGTTTTTGTAACAGTTATAAGCGTTGCAAAGCTGGTTTTCATTATAATTCTCCCTTATTCATCATTTGTAACCCTTTGAGCATAAATGAAATCAAATTTTGAGCGTGTTTCCAACATGATGAGCTAGAACCCATCACTGGGACGACGGAGGAAGACAAACTTCATACATGGGTAATTTTAATTAATTCTTTTTATGACTTTTGCACTGATTAAAAATTGAATTATGATTTGATTAAATTGGTTGTTATTCAATTAGATAGGTTATGCTTTGTTTAGATAATCTATGCTTAGGGATACAATCAATCTTTTGAGAGTCTACCTTGGCAAAAATAAGAGTCCATGTTTTTATTTGTTGAGCTATAATTGTTAAAAGAATTAATATTTGAACCTTTTGTTATGAGTTTGGCGGAATCTCAATCCCAAGAACTCTCTCCGCCTTGTGACATAAATTGTATATATTCGTATTTTTATTATTTTTCTTTATTAAATCCTAAGATCGATTTCATCAAGTCCGAAGTGAACGACAACCTTACTACCACTTTTCTACAACATTATTGAGTCACATCAGAAGGGTACGGGCCAGCCGAGGATTCTTCGACCGAGGAAGAAGCGACCAATGAAAGCACGGACGCAACAACCAAACAAAAAATCGAGCGGCTCGAGCAGATGGTCAAAAAACTGACCGGAGACAACGAGGACGATAAGTTAGCAGAAGTAATCAGCGAAGCCCAGAAGACGCCGTTTACCAGGGAATTGGATCGGACTCCGTTCCCACCTAAGTGTACGCGTTGCGATCTTCCCATCTAGGTTTGATTGACGGCGACGCAGAGAGCACATCAAAAATGTACGGCATGTCCTTGTTACAGTGGAAGAATCATGATGTGATCATGTGCAAAAGTTTGGAGGGCGAGGCAAAGAGTTGGTTCTACACCCTGCCCGATAAATCCGTTGGGAGCTATGCAGTCCTGGTAGAAACCTTTCTCGAAACTTACATGCATAACAGTATAGCTCGGCCCAGAGTCGATAAGTTGTTCACCCTGGCACGAAGTCTCAGGGAGCCGTTGCGCTCTTTAACGGACAGATGGAGAAAGATATGTACGGACATTGGGAAAGCGCCGGTCGACCAACAGATATTCGGTTTCGAGAATTCGCTAAGGAAGTCGGATCCCATCTGGGTAGCAATGTACACTAAGAAGCCTAAGACACTAAGAGAGATCCGGAAGATGCAAGAGCACTACATCGCCCTAGAGGAGATTCGGAAGGAGCGCAAGATAGAGGAATACAAGAGGCAAGCGCCACAGAGAGGCCACCCTGCAGAAGCCACGAAACGATTTAAGAAAAGGTGGGCACCCAAAGATCGTGGCGAAAACAAAAAGTTTGGGTCGAGAAAGGAAAGAAGCCTCGCCACGAGCCAAGGTCTTATACTTGATTAAATGCACCATTAGAAGAATATTCAAGGAAGTCGAAAAGAGGAATGATATCCGATATCCCAAGACTAGGGAATTAGGTTCGGAACAAGGAACCACCGAGGAGTTACGCCATTATCACCAGTTCCAGGCCATTCAACTAACGATTGTAGGGAAGTGAAAGACATCGTCAACACCTAATCCGCCGAGATGGATATTTACGGTATTTCGTCAAGACATCGCCGACACTGCTCAACCGGACGTCCCAAAGTGCACCAAATAAGAATTAATCGCGGCACCGGTTCGCCCGTAACACCATATCACACTCGACAACTCAGGGGGTACGACTTGGGAACTGGTATCACCTCGAGAATTCATAAAAGGGATCGATCGGGCAAAGAAATCCTCGGTGTGGCCAAGACCCCGCCCATGGAACCATGGATGATGCGGCCATCACCTTCTCGGCGAAAGACGTCCCATTGAACGGCCAAGCACACGGGGATCCCTTAGTAATAACCCTATTGATCGAGGGAATGGGGCGTCCACAGGATATTAATGGACAGCGAGCGCGACTCGGTTGAAATCTTGTTCTATGACACTTTCAAGAGGATGGAGTTGTCCGATGATATCCCGATCCCGTCAACCTATCAAATTTACGGATTCAATGGTACAAAGGGTGATGCCAAAGGGAGAAGTCACCCTCCGAAGTCTCGGACGGAGAGGATTCCTTGACACACTCACCACCTTTTGCGTGGTCAATGTTGTGTCACCATACGAAGAAACAGTGCAGGTCGGCCTCGGCTTGCGGAATTAAAGGAGTCGCCTCGGCCTATCATCAGATATTGCGGTTCCCATCTTATCGAGGAGTGGTAGAGGTACTAGGCGATCCCCAGGTGGCAAGGCAGTGCGTGCAAATAGACGTCCAACAGAATGAGGAGAGGCGGTCAAGGAAACGACAAGAAAAGAACAAGTCTAAGGAAATAATGGCGGGAGAGGAGCTAGAAAGGGTAATGTCACAAGCCATTGCTACCTTTGGAAGCCGCGAGAAAGAAACCTTATAATCTGGAGGCGACAACAATCGCGAAACCAAAGCAAAATTTCGGCCCTAGAACCAACCCGACAAGTCAACCCAGGCACCGAGGAGGAGCCAAGATTAGTGAAAATAGGGTCTCTCTTAACAAACGAACAATCTCAGAGTTGATAACTCTTCTAAAGGAGCACATGGATATATTTGCTTGGCCAATGCACGACATGGAAGGAATTAACCCGGAAGTCTGCTCGCACCACCTACGGATAGACCCCAAGTTCAAACCTATTAGACAAAAGATGAGAAGAATCGCACCCGAGTTACAACCGGTGGTGGAGGCCGAATTGAAGAAGTTGTACGCAACAGGAATCATTCGAAAGGCCCAATACCCACAATGGATATCTAATATGGTGATAGTCCTTAAAAAAAATGGGGGCGTTCGAATCTGCATAGACTATAGACTTGAACAAAGCATGCCCAAAGGATGACTTTCCTCTCCCCAAAGATCGATCGGCTAGTGGAATCCATTGTCGGGTATAAGGCGATAACTCTCATGGACGGATACTAGGGGTATAATCAAATACCCCTGGCCCCCGAAGATTAAGAGCATACATCCTTCTTCACAAGGAAGGTGTTGTGTTGCTATACCAAAATGCCATTTGGATTGAGAAATGCCGCGCCACCTATCAAAGTTGGTGGAAGACATGTTCGAAGATAGAATACCACGACACCATTGAGGTATATGTGGACGATATGTTGGTCAAGAGCAAGGTGGCCAACAACCACATCGCACGACCTTCGAGGCATATTTCAAACCATGAGAAGATACAAGATGAGGGTAAATCCAGCCAAGTGCACCTTTTGGTTCACCTCGAGCAAGTTTTAGGATACATAATCACCGACAAAGGAATCGAGGCCGACCCAGATAAAGTCGGAGCAGATTTGTGGAAATGCTGTCGCCTGTAGAGTTAAAGACGTGCAACGATTGAATGGGAACTTGGCGGCCTTAGGCGATTCATCTCTCGGTCATCCGACAAATGCAAGGACTTCTTCGGGACGCTACGAAAAGGAGAGAAGTTTAAATGGACCGAGGAGTGTGAAGAAGCGTTTCAAAAAATCAAGCAACATCTCGCGAGTCTGCCGGTGTTACAGAGACCCGAGCCGAGGACATACTAACGCTATATCTTGGGCAACTTGATCACGCCATCAGCGCCGTTCTAGTCAAGAACGGGGGGAAGAAAGCCGGTGTATTTCATAAGCAAGACCATGAGCCCAGTAGAGAGGAACTTCACCAGGATCGAGCAACTAATATTAGCACTAGTGTTTGCAAACGAGAAGCTTGGACATATTTTCAAACCCACAAGATTGGTGCTTACAAAGTCCTCCATGAAGTCGAAGACTAGACAATGCAGCCAGAGTCGGGACGGATCTCCAAGTGGAGTGCGCAAATAAAGCAGTTTGACATCGTTTACGAGATGAGAACATGGTAAAAGCACAGCCGAGTGGCCCGATCGATTTCTGGCTCAGACTTCCCCTCGCCGATGAAGACGAAGTAGAAGACATGCCGGAATGGGAAGACCGAGAAGACCGTCGGACCTTTCCGAGTCATGCAGCCCGACACGATGGGAGCTTTTCGTGGATGGGTCATCCAATAAAGATGGGTCAGGCTTGGGATTGGTCTTCACGACGCCAAAGGGGAAAAAGATGGTCCACTCCTTTAGGCTCGAGTTTAAAGAAACTAACAATGTCACGGAATACGAGGCGGTAGTACATGCTTTGCGCTTGATAGTGGAGATGGGAATCCAAGAGGTACGGCTTACGAGCGACTCCCAGCTGGTTGTCCGACAAATCAGCGGGCAATACGCCATACATGACCCTCTACTACAGAAATCCGGGAGCTCGTCCACTTCTACATCGCCAAATACCGAGCATCAAGTTTCGACATATCGTAGAAAGGACAATCGCCACTCCCGGGATGCCCGGCATATATTGCTTCCATGTTGACAGATTCAAGCGTTGAAGGTATCGAGTTATGAGGGTCCTAATGCCTTAGCATTACCGAGACCGTGGATATCGGCGCACATGTCGCGGCAACCACTACCGATCAATATCGGGATGATTGGAGGAAACCAAATTCACGAATACCTCGAAACAGGAAAGTTGCCCAAGGGGCGACCCGAGATCAACAAGATCAAGAGCATGTGCCGCTGCGCACGAACTTCGAGATGGCACCCTATACGAGAAGTCATATCTAGGGCCATTGCTAAGATGCCTGAGTAAAGAGGAGGGGCACACGATCCTCAACGAATTACACTATGGGGCTGCGGGAAACCACAGCTCGGGTCGTAGCCTAGCGGCACGAGCTAAAACCATGGGATACTTCTGGCCATACATGAACGAGGACGCGAAGCATATGGCCCTAAATCTGCGACGAATGCCAAAAATTTGGAAAGAAGATACATGCACCGGCAAGTAACATTAAACTCTGTTATCGTCCCCCGGCCCTTCGTTAAATGGGGATCGATATCGTGGGACCATTACACGTCGGATCGGGACAGAGGAAGTACTTAATTGTAGCCACCGACTATTTCACCAAGTGGGTTGAGGCCGCTCCATTGAAACACATACGGGATAAAGATATTTTTCGATTCATTTGGGAACACATCATATGCCGCTTTGGAGTTCCGGCAGCAATCGTCTCTGACAACGGGAAACAATTACAAGGCAAGAACATCGACCTGCTATTCAACACTTACAACATCCGAAAGAGCAAGTCTACGCCCATATACCCCCAAAGCAATGGACAGGCTGAGATCACAAACAAGACTATCGCCGATAACATGAAGAAGAAGCTCGACGTGGAATATGGGGAATGGTGTGAAGAACTCTACAACGTTTTGTGGGCATATAGGACAACCCGCAGAGAGAGGCAACCTGGATTATCGCCTTTCATGTTAACATATGGGACCGAAGCCATCCTTCCCCACTACAGGCGATGATACCCACCACAAGGACCGAAGCATGGAGGCGAAACATCTCAGCGAGATCTTATCCCGGCTAAACTCGACGATCTAGAAGAAACAAGAGAGATGGCCCCGCAGAAGATGGAAAATTATCAACGAAGAATCCCGGCGTGAATACAACAAAGGTCCGACCCGGGAGAATTTCAACCAGGCCGGTTGGTACAAAGCATCTACCCGATTATGAGCGTGATAAAAAGGCGGTAAACTAGCACCACGATGGGGAGGACCCTACACTATTGTTGAGAAGGTCGGTGAAGGGGCATACAAGATACTAAAAACCGCACGGAACACCGAGCCACGACCGTGGAATGTCCGCGCGACTAAAGCTATATCATCCCTAAAACCAGGTATGATATCTTGTCATTTATTTCCGTGAAAGGCCGCGTGGGAGTTGGAAATATGACAAGTGCGTCTGAATGGTCGTTTCGAACCCGGGGCGATGGCATTGTGCAAGTGCCGTGGCGACTTACACTAAGACGGACTATTCGAACTCGGGCGATAGCGTGTGCAAGTGCCGAGGTAGTCCAAGGGCCCTGGCGGTTGGAAACGGTGGCGATTGTCGAGGCATGAGTACTCGGCAGTTGAGCGATCAACATTGCTCCCCCGCAAGTGGCGAAAATCACTTGCCCAAGAAGATTAATCGATAACTTCTTGGGATATCAATCCCATAGAAATTAGGGAAGACCAACTACCCTTCCACTAGATCTCGAAAGACGGTGATGAGATACCTCAATCGGGACATGGCATTGGGCCCGATGATCCTCCTTGTTGAGTGTGTTCCATGTAAACGACATTTATGACTAACCTATCTATTCATGCGAGACATACATAACAAGGTCACGAAAATAAACCACACATCGTCAGCTTAACATAAATAAGGACAAAGAACATGCATAATAGCGTAGCAAGAGAAACAACCAAATCGGCGACGCAAAGACCCCCATTAAAAAGTTTGCAAGAAATTAAAGGTGTTCGAGCGGATTACAACCCAAGGGGAAAGGGTAAGAAAGCCTGTGAACGCTGCAAAATACACGTTCACTCCTTAGAAGAACAGGCCCGGAATCGCCTTCAGCGGCGGCATCGGCCCGCTTCTTATCAAGCACTTCCTTCACACCGGCTTTAACCTTCGAGACGAGTTCATCATTAAATTTCGCCTTTTCAGCAGCAAGATTTTGCGCCAGTTGGGCAGCGACGCCAGCTTGGCAAGTGGCTCCCCCGCTCGAGCAATTGAGCCTCCCTCCCCTTCAATCGGGCATTATCTTCTTCCAACGATGCCGCCTTCTTCTGCTCGGCTGCCAAAACAACAAGGACGGTCAGTCACACAATAATAGCACTAAGACGGTGACAAGAAAAGCACAACACAAGGCACCACCTTCCAACAAAGGGGCAACTACTCTAATGGTCTTTTCAGACTCGGACAGGCTACACTCGAGAGAAGACATCTTTGAAGAAAGCTCTAGATATCGCCTGCTCGTTAAATTCATTAGTGGGGCAAAGTACTTCTTGTGATCACTCCATTCGGCCCTCTCACTGGGAGTGGCTATCTGTCAACCTGATAATTGAGAGCGAACCCACTCCAACTCCTCAGAAACCTTTTTGGATTCGTTAAGTTTCTCAAAGGATTCTAACACACTTCCTAAGCAAAAGCATCCCTCTCCCCAAGATCCGAGGCGATTTGCAAGCAAATCTCGAACACAGTCTCAACTGACCACATTGACTCTCTAAGTTGTCGGCCATCAATGTTTTATCGGCTATACCTTAGAACCGAGCTAAGTTCTCCCTAAGATTATCAATTTCCTCGGGGACATACTCAAAAGTCTCGTAAGCGATGCGGAATTTTGGTGAAGATCTTTGTCTCGGTCTCTAAAACGATCGATCTTAGCATCCTTGTTAACTATTCTCTGTTGCAAGTTCGAAACATGATCCCGTTCTATGTTCACTTACCTTTTCAACAAACGACACCTCGTGGCAGCATCGGCCTCCGCACTAGAAGATTCGGCTAGGCAGGGAGTACTAAGCTCAGGATATTGGCACTACAAGATCAATCATAACTAGTTGAAAGTAAGATAAATACCTTGGGCCTCGGCCAACTCCTTATCCAACTTCCGAGATCGTTCACGTTCCCCGCCGTAACAAGAGACGAAGACCCTCCCTCTCGGCGACCTCCTGCGTTGGATGGCGGCACATTCAAGAACGAGCGGTTGATATCCTACAAACACCATCATGGTCAGCACATAACACAAAACACGAGGGCGTCTTCCGAACAACTCAACTCACCAGCAGATCAAAGGTACTTTTCAGACCAGCTTCATACAATGAAACAAAGATTGATCTTTCTCCTCATCTGGTCGAGAGAGAGGCAAAATCCCAGGAGAAATAAGGGCCCCAAGAGAGTTGCACATAGGACCCGAAATGGCGAAGGAGGTAGTCTCGCCCTGAATTAGAAACGACGGAAGAAAGAGGCTCGGCAACTCGCCCGACTTGACAACATTCTCTACATCACGATTGCTCACAAGATCTCCACCACCACCCGACTTCTCCGCCTGTCCCGACTCATCTTCATTAACAACGATGTCATCCTCCTCATCAAAAAGACCGTCATCATCATCACCATCAGACACGAGATACACAACGCCATCGGCGAGAACAACCCCTTCATTAGTTACCTCCCGGGGCACAGCCTCCTCTGGGGAAGGTACATCATCCTTGAGTTCCTTTGCCCCTCCCTTTGGGCTTTCCACCTCTGAGGGTAGATGAAACATCATAAGACTTCGAGGCGACTTCCTCGGAAATGTGATAAAGGCGTGGCCTCGATCATCGGGATCCTCACCGTCCCTCGCCGAAGCACCGGCAGCCTTGTCAACCTCGCCTGCACATGAGCCGATGTCGAACCATGCAAGGAAACAAATAGGGCACGTACATGTAACGTTAAATAAAAAATGAGTATATTTGTTACCTTCCCCTGTCTCCTCTCGGCTCCTGCAATTCTATCTCTCTTCCGATGAACAAGAGGCTCAGAAGGAACACCCTGAGACTTAGTCGAAAAAACACCAAAATTAAAACATCACCCCACGAGTCGCCCGAGCCAATCGATCAAGCTAGAAAGGCAGGGAAATAACTTACCCGATCGATATTGACCACCCGTAAAGGATAAAACTCGGTAGGAGGAGGAAATTTGCCACTCGAAGAGGGCCGAAATAGCCAATGGAACCCAATCCCAAGCCGCGTCATTAGTATGACGGGCATGCTTATTGGAACTCTTTTCCTCGGGATCCTCGTCCAATAGAAGTCTCATGACACCTTCGGGAAGAGTCTTATGGCGATGAGGGCTGGCAGCAAAAGCGGCAAGATCGCCATTGGTAGTGGTCAAAAACTCCGATAATTATCGCAAAACCGGGCAGGAGTATACTCGCTCGCTGAGAAGGATCGTAAGTAGACCAAGTGGTAGGAGCACACTCGCCTCGGCCACGCCTCTCCCACTCGGACGGAATACGGAAAGTGTTGCCATTCCACCGAGCCAAGGCGCGGGACAGGGGCGAATCTTAGAAAGGGCCTCGTACAAAACGGGGTGGCTAGGATCATAAAAAGGGAAACGCAGCCCGAGCTCTAGCCGACCCGGTAACAATGGTCGCCTCGGCCGAATGAGGGAATCTCAAAACATCATCTTTTTTTCGTAACACCTTTTTGGCCCGACAAGAGCCTCGACGTCATACCCATAGAGGTCGAACTCATCTTTTAAGCTGTTGAACAATTGCTCATCCGACAAGTCCTTAGCGTTCTCTTGTCAGCCCTACAACAAAACGAAGAAGGATTATCAGGAAAGATAGAGTCTAGAGCACGATAATCATACTTGGAAGGACTCTCTATAACAAACAGGGAATCAAGTGATACGCCGTCTTCATCAGAAAACACATAACTCAAACACCTTTTCTCCGTCATCGAAGGAGTTGAAGACGCCATGAAAGTTAGTAGAAGAAACGACAGGAGGGTCAAAAACACAGCCGGAATCGGAAGTTGCAGCGGTGATAGAAACAAGGAAGATGCAGAACGATGGAGAAGAAAGGAAAGAAACCTGTGAAAAAAAATAACTGATGACAGTGAAGGAGAAGCAGACAGAGAACGGAGAGAGGGAGGAAGATGGTAAAAGGAAAAGTAAAGAGGGAATGAGGTTTTAGAGCCAGGTTTATAAACCTCTCCGATGGTAACCGACGAAGGAAGTGAACCGGTTGCAACGCACGAAGGAAGTGGGGGAACAAAGATGGCGGGAAACCCGGCATGACCGAGGACGTGGGAAGACGAGGCGGTTTCTTCCCCACGTGTCGATCACACGAGTGGAAGAAGGGGCATAAATGTAGGTGTAAATAATCCATGGAGCCAGGTGGAACCATCTTGACCAAGGGAGTACCGGGCGAGACGAATACTAGAATAACTGAATCACCCCACCAGGTCTGGGCACGAGGAAAGAGGAACAGAGACAGCTCGAAAGGCCGACATGATGGAGAAAAAGTTCTGATGTGATGCTCGTCGAGTTCGAGGGCAATTAATGCACTGACAAAGTTGGTGAAGAGATAAGGAAAACTCGGTCAAAGTAGGACTCGGCCAGGAATCTAAAAAGCGACGTCGATCACCTCCACCCAACAAGCGATATCGGATAACGATTACCACTCGGCCGGATTCCTCGGCTCGAGCAGAGGGCAAGATCGGGTGAAGCGTCAGGTAGACACCCGAGAAGAACATCAAGGAACCTGCATTGGGCCCAACACTGTAATATAGTTGTATCACCATTTTATAGCTATAAATATGGATCGTGTAGAGAGCTAGAGAGGTAAGTGAGAAGTGAGGGAAGAGAGTATACCAAGAGATAGAGAGAAAACACATAACTTGTAGTGGAGAAACAAGTAATAAGATCATCCTTTCACCCCGTGGACGTAGGTAATCATGCAGAACCACGTATATCTTGTGTTCTTCTACCTCTCTTCTTTGCTTGACTTCTTTATGCATGTCTTGAGATTCTTTGGATGTAGTGGTAGGATTTTCTACATCTACAGTTACTTATTCTGGTCT
>JAJJWW010012519.1:19256-88450 GCA_023531295.1 Papaver armeniacum
TTGGTTGCCTTTCCAATACAAAATCACTTAATCCTATATTAGATCTAAACCTATGTATATGGTCCATTAGTGGCCCACTTATAACCCCACCCATATTATTTACTCTCTGGCCCATTAGACACTTTATTTCCAATATCCATAAACAATTAAACATTAAACAGTACCACGAAACCCTTAATTCTGTTCTCTTCTCCACTTACGTAAAAAAAAAATTAAAAATTAAAAAAAAAAGACAAACCCTAGCGGCTATTGGTTACTATAATAACATGCCAACATGTAACAGCCGCGACTCTAATTAGTTATGTATTAACCGTGATGCTTAGATGTTAACATTTCAATTAATTATCAACCAAGGTCGCCAGGACGCGATTATTGCATGCCATCAACGACGATCATGAGTTCAAAACACAAGCTCTAGATGCCAACTATAAGTTTTGATTTATAGATACATAATTTAGGATCGTTGAACTTCATGATTATCACACAATAATATACAAACAAAGTTTATGGAAAATACCTTATAGCGCTAATCCCTAATCCGTCGACGATCAATTGGAGTAGAAGTAACACCTTATGGAGGTCATGGTTTCTCCTTCTTCACCTCTTACATTATGAATAATCAATTCTCCGAACCCAATACCGATGGCTATTGTGTTCCTCTTATAGGTAAAAGGAGGACAAAGTTCCTAGGGTTTAGTTATAGCATTATATCTCGACCGTCCGTCAAAGAAGAGATATTAGGAAATAATCCCAGAAATGGTAATCGATATAATTTAGCAATAATCCATAATTAACCAAAATTATTACATGGCCCAATGGAATATTTATGTGTATAGAAATATTCTTATATTCTCCCACTGGTCCATGAGATAATTTATATAATGATTAATCGTAGAAAACATAAGCGTGCATAATTGCTAAATAAAATTTAATGGTTTAAACATAATACCTTAACCAAGAAAATCACTTATGCGAGTCATGGCGGTGGCACGCTGTCTTTTTATCAACATGTTCTCTTCCATGTACCACAACACAAACAACTTACTTAATCAGGCCTTAAATTGGGATATCATAATGGTCCATTGATGTATTCGAACGAAAGACTATTTATGTTAACATTCATCCATTCACATAAGTGTATACTAAATATGGATACAGAAATAATTCAGACTGACATTAATAAGATCTCAATAAGTGTTTAAAAATAAGCACATAAATTAGTTGAATTCAATAATCAATTACATCCACAGACCTAAGATTCAATCTTTTATTAAGAGGTCTTAAAAGGTAATTGTTCCGTAAGTGCATTTGCAAAAATAGTTTTGCTTAATGGAAAATAAACAACTATTGTTTCTGAATTTCATAACTCAGATACGGATACTCAAGGTTCATGTGTACATGTTTTGTTTCCTTTGTATTCGTATTGTGCTTTAATGCTGTGAAGTTAAGACGATAAATTTCAGCAGTATAGGGAAAAAGTAAATCTCTAAGTCTCGCAGTCATAAATATTCAAACTCAATTGTGGAACTAATGTTGAGGGGTTCTTTATTTATAGAGTCCGCACATCCAGCAAAATTGAAGTCTGAAAACCCAGTCAACTCTAATTGGGTTGAGTAACTAATTGTAAGACATAGTCAAGATAAATATCTCAAAATTCTTTATAGCTTTCGCATAATTTGTTCTTTGATTCTTAAGGCATTTAGTTAACATATCAACAACTTGTTATAAGTTTCATATCAGAAATAAGACGTAATGAAGATTAAATTTATATCTTCTAGCCAACATGAAATAAAATTTATTAAATATGTTATTATCTCAAAATTCTTCGAATATTCGATATATGCCTTATATGAGAGCTTTAGTAATCCATACGATATGTATTATCACATGGTAAGCTTCATTGATATCCTTTATTTCAAAAAAATATAAAGATATGCATAAAGTCAAGATCACTACTAGTAGGTAGTATGTCTTAACATACATGACCAAGAATATGTATTTCTCCTACTGATCTTGCGGTATATGCATAAATCTGTAATAATTTCATCCAAAATATAAAATATTTATAGTTTTGTTGAATATCATATACCATTATGGGAGGATGCTTAAATTTCATACTTTGATTTCTAAAAAATTATAGACTAAAATTTATCATTAATAAAGGATATTTTCACATTTAATTAATGTAACTCTTAGGTCATACTGAGTTACTAATAGCACTATGATAATTCTGAATAAGTCTTTCTTTGACACGAGAGAAAAAACTTATTTATAATCGATGCATCATTTCAGAGTAAAATCTTTGGATATATCGTTTAGTAATGCAATCACAGTCATGCTAGGGCTGAAATACCCACTTGCACACAACTGTTTTGTGTCCTTAGAGCAACTAAACAATATTCCAGACTTGAAGTTTAACCATTGTTTTTTATTTCAAATAGCATCAATCCATTAATCAAAATTATTATACATAATATTTTGTGAACCAGAAACCGAGTCTTTGTTATTCCATATCAAAATGAAATAAATTCTTGTAAGCAAATCAATGAAACAACATGAATAACTTTCTCCAGTTTGAGAAAAACTATTCTCGCTCTCTCATTAGTAAATTTAAGGTGCAGGTAATTGCAAAGATGAGTTCATATTATTTGGTTTTTATTGTGTCAATCATCCTACTAGTCCTCTCCTTTTCATTTGGTAACTCTCTATATCTCATTTCTGCTATACCTAGTTTTCTTTTCTTTTTTATTGGTAAATTACGATACAAATGAATTTTGATGCATAGAGGTTCTTATGAATATTGTGAATTTCACCATTTAACCTAAGTTTTGTTGCATGTGTGCGTAGGAGGAGGGAGATGTGAGAATTATAACCAACCAGGTATTTGCAAAGATGAGTTTGACTTATTTACAGAACCAAGATGTGAAAATGGTGCTTGCAAAAGCTTGTGTTTGAAGAAGAACTTTAGTAGACTCTATGCGTCAAGATGTGTGGATGATACTAGTTTCCAATGTACCTATTTGTGCTCTCGTCATCACTAGAATATTCTGTCTACAAAGTTATTGTAAACGATATTGCTAAAGGTTTTTAATTTCAAATCCCAATCTTTTACATGCTAATTGTTATTTGTAAATGCACACAACTGCTGTAGAAAAATTTATTCCTAAAAGCCAACTAAACAATAGTTTTACTTCACTAACCTAGAGCGAGAATAGTTTATCTCAAACTCAAGACGGAAACAAATAGTTTTCTCCAGCTTTTCTATCTTTGTTGGGTTCTTAATCCCACCGATCTGAATTTTCCGGTTGTTTATGGGTAAAAATCGTTTCCGCTGATTTTGGTAAATTCGGTAGGTGAGTGAAAAACTGGTTTAGACCCTCAACAAATGTGCTGCACGTGAGCACTTTCTAGATTCGAGAGATCAATCTGTACAAGTCCGGCCTAAACTAAGAAATGGCCGTTCCAGACTTGCTTCGGTCACAAAGTGGAGGAGAAGGGTTGATTTGGGGAGGGAAGCAAGGAAAGGTGTTGAGACCAGAATAATTCTGGGAGAGTAGTGTCTCGACTTGTATCAGAAACTGAAATCTTCGGAAGATTGCAAGAGATGAAAGATTTTTTGGAGAGCTTGCAAAGTTTCCTTTTCTGAGAGTGTTCTTTTTTCTCCTGACCGAGACTTGTTGTCTGGTGGAAATAGGTAAGACCTATTTATACAAGTCGAGATTGAAATGTACCCTTGCCTCATGAAGGAAGAGAGTAAAGGGTGAAATAATGGAAGGAGGTGGTAACCGCATGGTGTTTATGGGTGAAAACGTTTTCACCATTATTTCCTCATTTATTTGACCGCTTTATTACTATTCACGCTTTCTTAATGTGAGCGTAGTGTACGCCGCATCTTGTGACCGCCAAACCAAGACCCGGAAAGCATCCCCGGTTTGTGTTGATGTCTCGAGTGTTGGTTGCACCTTGAGTGCAAGTGGCGCTGCTAGTGGCGCGTGTGGCATGTGCGGAATGCCTTTGTTGCGGGTTGCACCTTGAGTGCAAGTAGCAAAGCCAGAGCTGCTAGTGGCGTGTGTGGCATGTGCCAATGGCATGTGCGGAATGCCTTGGTGGTAGGTTGCACGCTGAGTGTAAGTGGCAATGCCGAGCTGCTAGTGGCGTGTGTGGCATGTGCGGAATGCCTTGGTGGTAGGTTGCACGGTTTGCAAGTTAGGCTACCGGCGTGGGTTTTGGCATGTGCCAATGGCACGTATGCACAAGTTGGCCTAGGTTGCACGGCTTGCAAGTTAGGCTACCGGCCGTCCGTGTTTGGCATGTGTCAATGACACGCACGGCCATTAGGGCCACGGCTAGGTAATGAAAGCTACCACCGAGCGTGTTTGCATGTGCCAATGGCATGCTCGGCCATTAGGGCCACGACCGGTAAGAAAAGCTACCGTTGTGCGTGTTGGCATGTGCCAATGGCATGCGTGGCCATTAGGTCACGGCACCGGGTAAGAAAAGCTACCGCGATGCATGTTGGCATGTGCCAATGGCATGCGTGGCCAATAGGCTCACGGCCTGGTAAGGAAAGCTACCAGCGATGCGTGTTCGCATGTTCCAATTTTGCCTAGCTTGCACGGTTTGCAAGCCTAGGCGCGGGCGCTACTTTGGCATTGCGCGGCTAGGGCCAAGGTAAGGGTGTTTGGCTTGAAGTGGTGTGACCAGCGTAGCTGGGGCCAAGACAGAGTGCGTTTGGCATGGCGCGGCTAGCTTGGGATAGGTGTGGCTGGGATGATTTGCCATTGGCACGAGAGGTGCGGCTAGCATGGTTGGCATGCTTTGGCGTGTTTGGTGTGACCCAAGCTAGCCACACCAAATGCGCCAAAGCATTCCAACCATGCTAGCCACACCAAACGCCTCATCGCGGGAGTACACGCGTGAAACTCGCTAGGCCAAACGTGAAGCGCCGGCGCAATGTGAACCCCCGCCACGAAAGACCGTCACTAAAACTCCCATGCAGCATCATGGGACCGAAGGAAATACCCTTGATTTCCCATTTCCCATCGAGGAGGTGATTGACCTCCTAGAAGCCTAGGTTCAAGATGATGTTATCAGATCGCCACCTCCCGGACGTCCACCAACCGAGACCGAGATGGCGAACCCCAAGTACTTCCATTACCACATGTTCGTCACCACCCGACCAGCGATTGCACAGACTAAAGCATAATTTCAAAGAAAGGATAGAAGCGGGAGAACTCCAACTAGGAGACGAAAGAGTGCATCAAGACCCACTCCCAATAAGAAACTGCGGGTCCTCTGGGGACTCCGTGCACGAGACTGTACAATCCATGATGCAACATTTATGCGAAATTCTCTATCTTTTCAAGGTGCAGCGTCAAGATATTTTCGCAGCTCTCAATCGCGTTATATCCGGCAAACGACTTTTTCTCTCATCGGAAACCACGCCGAGGGCCCAAGATTTCCAAACAAAGGAACCAAAAAGGAGAACTGGGATCGGCCGACCACGTCCCGTTTAAGAGGTAACGAATTTGACGACACGCTCATCAACAGGGCCTCTGTGCACAACATCATTACTTTCAACATCATTTGACGAAACAAAGGTCCCAAATCTCAATTTTCCGCTGTCACTGGCCTCTCAATTACTATTTCTCAAATTACTCTTCTGTATTAATTAATTCATCTTAGCTACCTAGCTTGTCTCTAGTCTTTTACTCTTATGTTAAAGATCCTTTCAGTTTGGTTGTAAAAAAAAAAGGATAATTAAAGAGCAATTTAAGCTATTATTTGCATCTGTGTGACTGTGAATTATTTTCAGTTTGGTTCTCAGTTTGGTTTGACTGTAACGCATTTGAAATCTTGATGCGGTGTTGTTTCATTTCTTTTTTACTGCTAATATTGAAAATTCAAACTTCTTAAATTTTAATATGAGAGAGTTGCAATGAATATGAAGTAAACTGGGAGTGGTAGCAGAACCATCACAGTGGTCATTTGTTAATGGGTGAGAAAAGTTAGAGAAACCAAATGACTTGTGTAATCGATTCAATTTAGCCGATGATATGACAGCAGGTTAAAAATGGAACACCATATACTGAATGTGGTAAAGATATGAATTTCCTAAGCAAAATCACAGCAGAATATGTCTATCGGATCAAAATTTGCCTCCTGAAGTATCCTACTAATAAGTTACATATAATCAAATGGTACTGCACTTTAAGGAAACAATGTAAAACAGAAGAACAAACCTTGACATGAACTACAGGTCAACTTCCATATCATAAATGGCTTAGTTCAGAGTTTGGTGATGTTCTTCCACTCTAACCTTCGGAAGGCCAACACAACAAGTATACAACCCTGCAATTCATTATTCAATAAGCTTCTACATTACCAAATTGCTAGCTGTGCAAATAAATGGATCAAATTTTACATGAGATGAATGGCTAAAATGGGATGCAGCAATAATAGCACCACGGTCATAAAAATAAAACCATCAATAAGGTGTTAAAACTTGTTGGACAATCTATTGTGCTGTTCTTGTCCCCAGCTTTGGTGCTAAATTGCCCAGCATTTTACCGGAAAATATATAAATGATATCACTAGTGGAAAACAAGATTTTTAAGTCTGTTTGGGCCCTGAAAAAACGTCTACCCTTGGGCTTTCCTATTTTAACGGGCTGTCAATGGAAGTCATTTTATCGTTAAAATAGAATATACTTCTTCTGGAAGACGTTTTATGAGGGGGTAATTTAGTAAATTAAGAGAGCTGCCACGTGGATTATATAACGACTGCGAGAGTTAGATTTTTCTGTGGACCAAATATCGATGCAACAACTATCACCCATTATTCTATTCTACGTATACCATTATCTTCATTTCTCTCGCTCCTTTCCATACCTGCTCTCTTTTCTTCTTATTTTTATCGACCTGATGAACAAAAAAAAAAAATGCAAACCCTTGCATCTACTACAGCCCAATAAACCACTATTCTTCTAAAAGATCTATTCGAGGTCATCATCTTCTTCGAAGGTGAATGATAAACGAAACCCCAGATTTCTTCTTTTATTTTCTGTTATTACTTGGTTTATGATTGTCAATCTAATATCTATAATTTTAATTTTGAGGGTTAATAATGAAAAACTTATCTTCAATGGGTCGGGTGGTGATGTTGATATTATCGGAGGTGATGAGGTATACACTGATTATTACTTCATTTGATTTCAATTTTTCCAATTAGGGCTTCTGTATATGTAGATCTGGGTATTTTGATGGATTATAATTGTTTATAGTAGTCATTCAATTTTGGTATATATGGGTTTTTCATTTTTCTGGCTCTTTTTCAGTTATGGGTTTTCTTGAATAGGTAGATTAGGATTTTGGGTGAAATAGCATGTTAGATGTGACAAAAATTTGGATATATTTTTTTTTAAATTTATTTTGGGTTGAGTTGTAGATTATGAGTTAAGCATCTTTAAAACATAGAAAGGAATATGGAAGGGTAATGCTTGATCTATTAAGAATTTTGGATTTGTTGGTCAAATCCAACTTTCACTATGAGGATTATCATAATAGCTATCACTGACGAATAGATGAGGGTTGGAAAAATATGTTCCTTTTTATGTATGATGATTTCTAATTAAAAAAAATGGGAAGAATGCTAGCACAGATTGACCTTAGATTTATACCCCGTGAAGCTTGTACATTGATAATATCTTCATGTGTTTAGATTTTTAATAAAATGCTTGTTTGATTAATCGATTGGATGTCTGTTGAGTGGGTTCTCTTAAGACCGATTATAACACCATATCTAATAACTTTAAAAGTTGTACTACATTTTGTTGATCACTGTATCCTATCTATTGTCTTCATATATTGCATATGTTCTGTGTGACAAGTTGAAACTTGCTGGAGTAGTGATGATTGATCAACTTGCTACTGTAGAATCCTTTGATGTGATGGATAATGGTTTATGGAGGATAAGGCTCCTATGATATATGCTTTGTTGCATGCTTGTTGTGTTTTTAGCAAAATCCCATTAACATTGATCACTATATAGATTCTGACTATTTGAGACAACTTCATTTGACACTTACATTTGCAGTCACCTTGTTCAAACTTACTCGCATGCAATTTGAGCGATTTGTTTTTAAGCAAAATTAAAATAAGTGAACTAAGTAGCCCGGACTATTCGGTTTAATTGCGTATCAGCTTTGCAAGTTTTCTTTCATTGTAGAAGACCCACTGGCTACATGATACATTGTGCCCACCTTATAGTTCTACACCCGTAAATCAATACACGGTAGTCTCTATCTCATGCCTTTGGTCATTCCAGTGGTAGTATTGAGCAAGGTACCCAAGCCAAAGCTTGGTTAAGCATATGCAACGAATTGTCAGTTGAGCGAATAACGGTAATCGTCTAAATTTGATCTTTATTGTGTATCTTGGTATGAGAATCATATATGTTTCTTCTGTGTGTATACTGCAAGTTCTTAGTGATTTTTCGAAGTGATATTTTTGATAGAATCCTATGAATCGTTATTATGTTGAGAGTTAGTGTTCTGTTATCCTTTTATAGGTTGCAAGGGAGCATGTATTGGCATCTTTTAAAGATATTTCAAGTGGTATTCTTCTATATACAGATGTAGCAGCACGGTGACTTGACACTCCAGGTATTGATTTCATCGAGTGATTTTTCATTTCATTTTATGAGCATTTCGTTTTATAAATATTTCAAGGCATATTTGGTCGTGCAAGTATATTTCAAGGGATCTCTATAACCATGAGTCTTATGAGCATTTTATTTTATAAATATTTTGGTATCTATCTGACTTAACTCACAAGACTGTTGATATCCTTTCCTTGCGCTTGATAAACCTTGGCCGTTTTTTTGCTTTAGTTTGGCAATTACAAAAATGGTGGAATATGCGCAGCAGCTCCGTCATGTCCTCTGCTAACATCCTTGGATATGTCAAATTTTTCATTTGTTAGTGACTAAACCCTTCGTGAAATTGCTTAAGCTTGTACCAATATTCAGGTCCTCAATGCATCCTATTGTCCCAACATCTCTCTTTAGGTTAGTATTCCCTTTCTTGTGTTGTCACTAAAATTTTCTCTCGCTTCTTTTTGAAATGTCTAATTTATGTTTATGTTTATTGTCTTGTGTATGAAGTCTCTAAGCATGCAAATGTTGACCGTTCTGAAGCTTGTCAATTGCGAGGGGATAACTTAGGCTTCAATGAATGCCACAACTTTTAGTTCTTTGCTGTAGGTTTTGGAAGTCAATAATTGTGGGTTACTGGAATCAGTGTCACAAGATTCATATTTCCATTACCTTACTTGCATACTATCAGACTAGTGCATTGCCGAAAGTAAGTTTCTTATTTCCATTTCCTCCATCGTGCTAGTGGTTCTTTTCCGTTTCCTTTTGTGAACATCCATGTTACATAATGATCTTAACATGCTTACAGGTTTATTTTTTGGTTCTTGCTGAACATAACTTCAATTTTTTACAGATTCTAACGACAGTAAATTTCGGCAGTGCGTCCCTAGTTTCGACTTCTTTGGTTGTCGAGGCATGACCTCTCTTGAACTCAAATGCCTTTACCTTAAACAAGTTTATCTAGATGGTTGTGATCATCTTGACCGAGTGTCATTATGTCCTGTAATTAAGTGAAATTAATTTTTTTGTATGTCTTCTTTCCAAAGAGTTTATTAGTTATCAGATACATCTTTATTCAATTCTCGATGTCCATTTAAAACCTACTAACAAACCAGTTTTTTTTTATTTTTTTTTTTTTATTGTTGTTGTTGTAGGTTGGTCTTCGATTAATTGTATATATGCCCTAAATTGGAGGCACTTGACATTGCAGCATCTCTGATGGTGCTCGAAATTGAAGGGATGTGGTGTTCTATCGGAAGCATCTCCCCGTCTGATAACGTTAGATGCTTCTTTTTGTGGGTAATGCTCTTTCTTTTATCTTCGTTTTCTTTTGTTCTCTCATTAAGGTGATGTGCCCAATCTAATATCTATAATTCGACAGCCAACTTAAAGATGATTGCTTGTCTGCGACAACTGCTGCATACCCTCTTATACAGACAATGATTTTGATGTCCTGCCAAACTTTGAAGGCCTCTTCTCTGCGTTGGCTATCACATTTGACGTTCCTTGATTTATCTTATATTTTTTGTTGTTGAACTTACCACCTGTTTTCGGTTCATGCTTGCAATTAAACGTATCTTTCAACGTTGAACCCTTCCCTTCTGTAAAGGGAGGCATAGATGGTGAAGTCTTGCCTCCAACTTCGTGTTGAAGCTTTCTGATAGTTAAGCTTGTAATAAAAATTTAAAATTTAGAATTTGAAGTTGTCAGATTTTGAACCAAGTATTTTAGATTGTAAAAGTTGTAAACTGTTAGCACTTTTTAATACAAATTCAAGTTTTAAGTTATTATCAATTTAATTTTTTCATTAATACAGTTTTAAAGTAAAGATTAATTTATATGTGATTCAGCTTTTATGTTTAGATTCAGCTGAATTAATTAATTTTTTTTTTATATAATATGTTCAACATAAAAGTCTGCTTTTAGCAGTAAAATTAAATAGACTATCTGAGGTAGTCGTTTCTAGAAAGATTCAAGTGCTCCCAGCCACAGTCATTTCCAGAAATAAGTCTACAGATTTGGGGCTCCCAGAAGCAGTCCTTTTTAGTGATTGTAAGGCTTTTTCTGGTAGACTTTTTTTTTTGATTTTCCACTAGTGTATATATAGTTTGGAAATTAAAATTTATTAAGAACAGACCAACAACAATTGCATAAGCCAATTTCAATGGCATAGGTTTTTGAGTAGTTGGAATCTAATCACAGTGCAACACTATATTAATCTTATGCATCTTTACTTTAGTACTCAAATAGTTAGTTTGGTGGTGGGGGATAATGACCATTAATGTCTTCTTAATAGAAGGATCAGTTTCTTTTTTTCGAGTTTAGAAGAAACTAATGACAAGTCTTTGTTTCATGACAAGCCTTTGTGCTAATGCAATAATTCCCAACCAAACTTTACTATTGTAGGGTAATACTTAAGGATTGGTAAAATGTCAGTTGTTGAGGAGTTTGGTGGCAGCACATGCATAGCATACCCTTGGTACAAAGTAAAATCAACGATCAGAAAGTAAACCCTAAAATGGGCTAGATCTCTAAACCTTATAAATAGAAAAATTGCTATCAAATTCTCTTCCGCCTCCATCTATCCAGCTGCTTTGTAGAGTGAATTTTTTTCTTCGAAACCCCAAAAATCAACCCCACAAAAAACCAGATGTCGTTCTTCATGATCCATCGATGGAAATAGAAACATCGTGTACATGATCCATCAGCAAAATATACTTCCCCTCACAATGATTTTTCCTCTCAAAATAGTATGATATTGTCGACTTGTAATCCAAACAAATAGCTGGAATCTCCTTGTACCGCCAAGATCCAAAGCATAAAACAGTAAGAGTATCAACGTAAGTATTAAGCATCTTAGTAGCGGCAAACAAATAGTAGTTAGTTTGCTCTTGGGATCTCATTTGGCTTCAAGAAGAGGTTGACTAAGATGACAGGACCAGCCTCTTAATCTCCCCGATCTCGATTTGCCGATGTTATCGCCGGCTATACTAGATGGTTTTGGTACTCCGACAACCTCTTTGGCCTTAAATGTTCCCTTACCATTTTTGTATTAGTTGATCTATATTACGTATTAAAGAATCTTTCTAGTTTGTATAGAGGTGTAAAACGCGGCCCAAGACAGCCCTGCAAGACACGAAATCGCGTGCTTCACGTGCCATGTGCCGTGCTGTGCCAACGATTTAAACGTGCTGTGCCGTGTTGTGCTTTACTAGTCAAAAGCTAGGCACAGCACAGCCCACGGGCACAACACACGAATAAACGTGCCGTGCTGTGCCGTGCTGGCACACGTGCTATAAACAATTTGAAATCACTTAATGTATACATTAATTCGGACATTATCACAAGAATTTAATTAGACAACATATCATTTGAAATTATTTCAAGTAAAATTAACAAGTTTATTCAATAAAAAGAAATAGCTCATCAAATATAAAATTGGATTATTGTCATGTAAATTAATGTTCTAGTTAAATATAGGTGACGACATTATAACAATGATATTGAAATATATTTTCCAAATATTAGGGTATTATATGTGTTGTTATAAATAAGCCAACATAAAATGTTAAAAACTAGCTAGAATAGTGACTCTTTTGTGAAATATACAAAAAAATGTGATGTATTATGCCTTGTTATATGGTGTATTTGTACATGTTATGACGTGCTCTCTTAACGTGCTGTGTTGGGCTGGGCCACTTGCTTATCCGTGTCGCGTGCTGTGCTGTGATACTGTGCCAATTAGTCAAACCCAGCACGTCCCATTTAACTAACGTCTTGTGCCGTGCTGGGCTAAGTCACGTCACCGGCTATTTGTGCTCAAATTTTAGCGTCGGGTCGGGCCGTGCTCGTGCCAAAGACAACCCAATTTACACCTCTAAGTTTGTATGTCAAAAAGCAAAGGATAATTTAAGTTTTTTGTTTCTTTTTTTTTTTTGACTTGAATAGTTTAAGTTAATCTGCATCATCTGTGTCTTATGTTCTAATGGTTTGTTTTTTTGGTGAAGTTCCACCACTCAATTTTTTGAAAGTCGAACACACAAGTACATAGTAACCCTGCAATTCATTATTCAATAAGCTTCTAATTTATCAATTACCTACCTGTGCAAATAAGTGGAAAAAATTCTACATGAGCTGAATTGCTAAAACGAGATTCGGCATTAGAGCAACCACAGTGCTCGACTAAAACCAAATTTTTAGTCGAAAAGGCAGACACTATCGAGTGGAGTAAAGACTAAATACTGGACTAAAACTAAAAACCAAACCAAATTTGGTCTTTGGTTTAGTTATGGTCTCAAGCGTAATTTGACACTACGCCCGATTGGGGCGTAGCCGTAATTTGCGTTTGGTAGTGAGACGTAACTTTAATGTACGCCGATTGAAACGCAACTTTAGACTCCGCCCGATGGGACGTAGTTCACATTTGCGCCTGATACCAAGCGGCACGTTAATATTGCGCCTCATTCAGGCGTAGTTACAAATTACGTCTGACCGGGCGTGATTTTAAAGTCCGCCTGAGTACGGGTGCAATTATTAGTACCGCCTGTTACTACATGGGGCGCAATTATAAGTACCGCTTTATTACGGGCGCAATTATAAGTGCAAGTGGATCATAAGGAACAAGTTTAGACATTGATGCAGCCATCAAACAAGAAGGAACGGTGACAAGAAAGACAACCAGAAAGACATTGATGCAGCCATCAAACAGCCATCAAATAGTAAGGAACGGTGACAAGCGGATAGAAGAGCACAAAGACCAGCAATGGCATAAGAAAACAATAACAGCCGGACCAAAGATATAGCCTAGTTGCTCTACCCTGGTAATAACAAAAACACCAGCGCCGACCATACCACCAATTCCAAACCCAACCAAATCATACCATCTTAAACTTTTATGCATGTCTGAACCTCATCTCTTCAAACGTTGTTGTTACCGAACCGGCCCTTCGGTGTAATCTTTTGGGGATCTCAATTATTGCTTTTCCATATGATCTCAAACTTGAAAACGATGATGGTGTTGATGATGATCCATGGCTTTCTCCCATCTCTATCTTTATCTATATTTTTTTCACTCAGTCTCTCGATGATGGTGTTGTTGATGATGGGCCCAACAGGCGCAATCCCAAGTTGCGCCCCATCAGGCGCAGTCCCAAGTTGCGCCCCATCAGGCGTAATGTAGTATTTGCGTCCCATTCATGCGTATTTTGTATTTGCGCCCCGTCAGGCGTAGTTATGGGTTACGTCTCTCCACGGGGCGGTTTTACGAATTACGTTCCACACCAAACGCAATTTTAGATTCCGCCCAACATCAGGCGTAAGTTAAAGTTGCGTCCAACCCAAACGTAGTTAACAACTACGCCCATATCGATTTAACCATTCTAACTCCGCTCCACCAAATTTACTCCTCCAAGGTAGTGTCTCACCACGGACTAAAACCATATCTTTTATTTTTTTTGGTTTTTAGTCTTTAGTTTTACTCGTCCGACTGCAGTTGCTCTTAGCACCGCGGTCATAAAACTAAAACCATCAATGAGTATGTGCTTCCAATACATGTTTTCTGATGTGTATGTGCTTTAGATTTTTGTTGTATCTTTCAAGTGCTTTCTCAGCACTTTTTACTGAATGAATTTTCTTTTTCCATTTTTTTTTTTTTTTTTTGCATCATTTTAGATGCCAATAGCTGATTTCTCTCTCGACCATTCATCGACCTAATCAGATTCCATATCTCCATATATCAAATGGCTTCATTCTCTATCCTTTGCAAGTCAAACACAACCCCTGCGGTTCATTACCAAATAAGCTTCTTCTTCAATATCAATTACCGAATCCATTGTGGGAAACTATTCAAGAAATGCAAATAAGTGGATCTAATTCTACATGAGCTGAATGGTTAAACAGGGGCTTGTCACTAGCGTCAAGATCATACAAATGAGATCATTAATGAGGGTGTTAACTCCTTGAGTTTGGAGAGCTGATTCAAATTTTGCGGAACAGGTCCATTTCAAACCAAGACTCGGGACTTTACTTTCCTTAATTCTACCTATCTTGGCAGAAAATAAGGAACATACAGTAGAAACTCTATAAATTAATGTCAGTCAGGACCATCAAAATTTATTAATTAAGCGAGATATTAATTAACCGATAAATTAATAATTATTAATTTATATATTAATTAATACTTTATTAACTTATAGATACATTTCATATCAAATAATTAGCTTCTATGCAAACAAAATACCATATCATATCTTTTGTATTTCCTATATAGATACAATATCAGTATGAAATCATATTTTTATAAACACAATATCCAATCATATTTTTATTTCCTATCCAAATACAAGTTTAGACAATTTGGATGAACATACAAACCGTAAAATCATTCAAGACTTGCAAAATTTTATCGAGAAGTTGGGATATCACAATTCAATAAATGTCAAGATGTCCTAAATTATCCTAATAAAATGAAGTTACACAGTTGTTAACCGATGAAGAAATAATCGAGAACGTTAGGGGAACTGATAAAGATGTGGAAGAAGATGATAAAAGTTCTACGATAGTCCCCCCTTCATGAAACGAGGCCATTAAAGCGGCAATCACATTGAATAAGTTCTTGCCGAGCTATGAGAAAACAACACCAAAAATTCTTACAATGATAAGAAAAATTAGAAATGAAATTCAATGCGATATTGATTTTAGGAAAAAAACAGAAGACAACTAAATCATTTTTCAAAAGTATTCGTAAATCATTAATATAGATATATATAATGCATTATTAATTTATATTTCATATGGGGCCTATATAGGTAATCAAAAAAGTATTATCTTATAATTTTAGCAAATTATTAATTTGGCACGTTGTCCCCGACTCGGGACCGGCCAAAAATATTATTTAAGAGAGTTTATTAAATAATCGAGTATTAATTAAAAGAGTTTCTACTGTACTAAGAAGGATCGTCATTTCCGGAAGGACAATTTAGAAGCTTGCAATTTCCGAGTTCGCACATGCCCATTATTACCAACACAATTTTTGACAAAATTACCCCAGTTAATCCGGAAACTTATGAACTTGGTGTTGCTTTTGTTGTTCTTCTCCTCAGCTTTGGTGCTAAATTGCCTAGCATTTTATCCTCGAGTCGGTTTTTTCTCGAACAGATGCACACACACACACAAAAAAAAAAAAAAAAAAAAAAAAACTATATATGTGTATATCTTTTTGAAATTAAAATTAGTAAGCGCAGACCAACAACAACAATTTCATAAGAGACTGCTGTACAATCCCATACACTAGATCTATCAACATAGAGTCGGATAAATCCAGAGAAATATAGAGCCAGAGAACCCAGTTCAATGTGCAATGGACCTTGCCTTGCGAAGTATGTATGACAATCATTTATAATTTCGTTGGTCATTTTTACATTACATTAGGCCAGGGTAGGAAATTGAATTTGTTGGGTGCCATTTTCAGTGGCATAACTGAATCTAATCACAGTGCAACCTCATGGCATAGTATATTAATCTTATTTTAGTACTCAAATAGTTAGTTTGGTGGCGGGGGATGAACATTAATGTCTTCTTAATAGAAGAATCAGTTTTGATTTGAGTTTAGAAGAAACTAATGACCAGAAGTCTTTGTTTCTTGTGATGTGCCCTCCTCCCAAATCTAGTAAATTTGTGCTACTGCAGTAATTTTCCAACCACACTTCACAACTGTAATACTCAAGGAGATGGTGAAATGTTTGGTGGCAGCACATGCATAGGATACCCTTGATACAAAGAAAAATCAACGATCACAAATTAAACCCTAGAATGTGCTAAACCTCGAAACTTTATAAATAGAAAAGTAACTCTCTTCCGCCTCCATCCAGCTTGCTGAGTAGAGAGAAACAAGAAATTCCAACCCAATCAACAACACCAACAGTCAGATCTACTGTATTGTTCTTGATCCATCAATGGAAGCAGGACTGTCAAATACATGGCCGTCAACAACAACCACGTCCCAACACAATGATTTCTCCTCTCAGAAAACTATGATAGTGTGGCTTTGAAGTTGCAAACAAATATTTGGTTTCTCCATTTTTTCTGTTCTTGGGTTCTAATAGGCTTCTATTAGAGGTTGAAGAAGATAACAGAGTCTCCCAATCTCCCAAATCTCAGTTTTCAACTTCTCTCTGGCCTTGTTTTCCATCCCAAAGCAGTTGAGAATCGGTGGTGGTGAGCAATTTTCCGCTATCTCTGGTCTTTCAGACCTCTTTTGTCACCATAATATCTTACTCTATATTAAATATCCTTCCAGTTTAAAAGAAGAAGGATGATTAAGAGCAATTCAAGCTGTTATTGTTTTCGGTTTGGTTACTTAAAGGTATTGTGCTCTTAGAGTATGGACAGACTATAAAGCATTTGAATTCTTGATGGCATCTCAATTGAGATCCAGCTTTTATATTAATTACTAAAATTGAAATGTTTTTATTACTTTATAAATTTTAATTTGAGAGAGTATTTCAATGAATATGAACTAAACTGGACTCACACAGTATATATATACTAACTTTTATACTCCCTCCGTCCCACCATTAGATGACCTATTTGGTCTAAGATCTTGTCCCATCATTAGTTGACCTATTTCACTAATCAAGGGTATATCTCTAAAACTACCCTTTTGATTGATTATCGGTATCATAAGAAATATGTATAATTTGATATTCATGTTTATACTCGTTACGTAGGTGTTTTAAAATGATTTTCAACGGTACAAAATTTACGAAAATCTATGGTATAGTTTGTGAGATAAATGATTTCTAAATTTTACAAATTATTATCCATAAGGGTATAGTTGTAAAAAATACTTAAAAACACTCATTTCATTCATTGCCTTAAAAATTGTGCAAACTTCAACCAGGTCATTTAATAGTGGGACGGAGGGAGTACTTTTCTGTAAATAAAGTGGTAATATCATATGTTAACGGGTGAGAGTTATAACCAAATGACTTGTGTAACCACGCACCCATAGCCATTTATGAAAGATAATCAGGTAAAAAATTGAACACCATACACTGAATCTGAACGTAGTAAAGATGAGTTCCATGGATTATTGCAGATGATATGACAGCAGGTAACTGAATCTGAATGTAGTAAAGATGAAATTCCATAGCAACAACTTCGCAGAGATGAATTTGGTAAATTTTTATCCGAGAGAGATGCAAAAATTGAAAGTAACAAAATGACTAATTTACAAAAAATTGAGCAGCATCAGTTGTTGATACTATTGGGTTATTTCAAAACATGAACATTCAATCAGAGCTGGTACTTGATTTTATTTCTACATCTATGGTATTATCCACCCACAGCGTGAATAAATTCACAATGATAGTGATGATGATTAAAAATTCACAATGATTTTTTAATTTAAAATTAACCAACTTCACCAATAAATAAAGATAATGTCAACGATCATGGGAGTGCAGAATGTTTAGACTGGGAGGTCATTACCAGGTTTCATTGATCAAGGATAGCTTCTTGGAATTGATCATTTCAAAAGTGTACGTAAAAATCAAGGTGAGTAGCTGTATAAACATGTTTGTACTTGTAATAACTGTCAAATGCACACCAGTCAGTCATTCAAACATATTGTAACATTATAGGCAACACCATATAGTCCAACGGAAACATCAGATACCAGTTTCATGTTCAACGAAGTCTTATCAGAAAATTACCGAAGTCCAATCAGAAAATTACTGGAAGGTAATTACCAGGTTTCATTGATCAAGGGTAACTCCTTGAAATTAATCATTTGTAAAAATCAGGGTGAGTAGCTTTTAGAAATGTTTGCACTTGTGATAACTGTCAAGTCAATCAAACATATTGTAACATTGTAGGCAACGTACCATATAATCCAACGGAAACATCATATATGAGTTTCATGTTTAAGTCTAATCCCAAAATTACCGGAGTCAAACAGAAGGATCTCGCGAATAATTCTAAAAGATTTAAATCCGTTAAAGAGTCGTGCTATGACACGGCTGACCGCATGAGAGCATGAATAAGGTCGCACAACGGCTGACCGCATGAGAGCATGAATAAGGTCGCACCTCTCAGCCATTAGATTATTGGGTCAGAGAGATTGGTGTCTATTGACACGTACAGAGGCTGATTTTACTGTTTGGTTTGGAGATTGTAATTTCCGAATATTGAGGTTTTCAAGCCTGTTATCTGTTTTCTTAATTGTTTTCCAATCCCAAACAAACGAAATGAGATACTGATTATCAGTAATTTAGCAACCACCATCAACGATTGAAAACTTGAGTGATTGATTCAATTTTCCGAGTTAATTTATATTATAAAGAGGTTGGTTATTGATTTCTTTTCAATACTAATTATTAGTAATTCAGTATCCAGCTTCAGGAAATGAACCCGAGTTAATTATACCAATGATGCAAGGAGAAAACAAAGCAATGAGTTTTTTTTTAATCTAGGAAGAAGAACTTTTAGTGACAAGAGTGAAGAAATCATGAAGCACTTCCGTTTAAGTTTGATTATGTTAAGCCTCAAACAATTTTATTCTCTAATCAAATCCTTAATATGGAATTAGGGTTTTGATATAGTGGATTATGGATAGAGTTCTTAACTTATTGAAAAAACTCGATCGATGGGAGACGAAACAACGAGAAAAAATTGGATTAAGGAAGAAGAAAGCTTTAAGTAGATTTAGGAGAGCAATATTCTCACGTGGGAAAACGTGTATCTCTATACTCAATAATCTAATGGCTGACAGGTGCGACCTTATTCATGCTCTCATGCGGTCAACCGTGTCATAGCACGACTCATCCGTTAAATAACACTTGGCCACCTCAAAGTTCAAGATTTTTGTTAGAGGGAGAGCAAAATGCAATCCGAGGAGTGCAAAAATCGTAGTTGACTCATTGACTAGCTACGATTCAAAATGTTCAGGCAAATTGGACTAAACTAACCTTGTTAAACACGGTTTCAACGCAAAGCCACTATCTAACATTAATGATTAACCTAATCGAAGATGTCTGTTTCATGAACTTCTATCCATGTCGCTGCCACCACTATCCTCCTTCTGATGACTACCAACTTCTACATACCCATAGCATTTCCAAATGTTAAGCTATTTTTCTTTTCTAACTCTTAATTCAAAGACCGAAAAGAAAACCAAGGTTTTGTTTCGTTGTAGTTTTCGTTAATTAAAACTACTTACTAAAGTAAAAGATTTTACGATCTCTTTCCCAATCATTTCTAGCATTTAAAACTCAATCATTTCTACCATTTAGAAAACTGGTGCTAAAGTTGAATCCTAATCGGTATTTATAAAATTCAGTAATCAAAGTTTTCCATTAGAGAATACCTAATTGAATAGGTGATACATTTGACAGAGTTTTCAATACCATTCTTGCATAATTAAATAGCTAGTTCTCTAATAGTGGCGGAATTGAGCAAGTGGTGGCGGTGGTGTCATGGCGTTGATGGTGGTTGTGGGCTGCGCAAAGCGACGATGAAACAAAAATTTAGGTTAACTGCTTAGTGAGCCTGCGAAGAATCCATGTTTTATTAAGGTTATTTTGTCCGAGTCGCACAAGTTTTTTAAATCGGTCCAAATAAGTGAGTCAATCACGATTTTTGCGCTCCTCAGATCCCATTTTGCTCTCCCTTTAACAAAAATCAAGTTCAATGTGCAATGGACCTTGGCCTGCAAAGTTCGCCAATGAGTTATAATTTCGGTAGGCAATTGAATTTTCTGGTTGCCATTTTCAATGCCATAAGTTTTTGGGTAATTGAATCTAATCACAGTGCAACCTATTTATAGACGAATCAGTCGGGTTTTTTTTTTTTTTTTTTTAATTTTAAATAAGATTTTATTAACAAAAAGAAGAATTAAAATTTTACAAGAAACTTGTTGGTAGCCTTGCAACAAGTTGCGCTCCAACCCCTTTTTGGATAGCTAACCTAATCTAATAAAAAGAAAATTGCGAACTTTAATATTAGTATCATGTCTAGCTATGTAATTTTTCAATCTTAACAAAAACTCTATAGTTTCAATACGAAGCTCACCTAGGGTAGTAAAAGATAAAGTACCAAAGTTATACCCATTGGCTCTACATACATCAAAGTATTTACATCTTTTACGCTCGATTTAGACAAATCAAGGTATTTTTTTTATTATTATTTTTTTTTTCTTAATTTTTTTTTTTTTTTTGAGTTTTGGCTGCACATACATAACATACGCTTGGTACAAAGCAAAATCAACGATCACAAATTAAACCCTAAATGGGCTAGATCTCTAAACCTTATAAATAGAAATGTTGTCCTCAAAATCTTTTCCCCCTCCATCTATCTAGCTGCTAGAGAATTTTTTCCAAACCCTATCATAAAAACAGATTTCCTTGTTCATGATTTTTCCAAACCAATGGAAGCAGAAACATCAACAACAGCTACTTCCCCTCTCAATGATTTTTCCTCCCGCAACACTATTATAGGGACGACTTTTTGGTGTAAACAAATACTTAATTTCTCTGTGCTTCTTTAGTTTTTTCTTTTTTTGGGTTGCAGAACCGGGTCCAAGAAATGTTTAACAAGATGACAGAGCCTGTTAATCTTAATTTCCGACGTTATCTCTATCTATTATGGGGTGGTAGATGGTTTTGGTACCCTACAGCTTCTTTCGCCATAAAATGTTCCCCTTGTGTTACCTTTTTTGTATTAGTTAATCCATTTTTTGTGTGTTATTAATTAAAGAATCCTTCTAGGCAAAGGATAATTTAAGTTGTTATGTGCATCATCTGTTTGTTTTCTGGTCTCTGAATAGTATCACTAATATGTATTGTGCCCTGAGAGTATGAATAGATAGAAAAAATATTGGAACCCTGACCCTAAAAAATTTATTTTTTCAGTAACATAGATTGTGTTGAAGTCGAGTGCGTTTATTAGGCTTCTACTACTTGTGCTGAGGTGTCTGCTTATTTTCTCATCTTGGCATTTAATTAAGCATGCCATACCGCATCAGGCAACAAGAATAAAATAATATGAAATGGTATCAATCCCTATAATAATGGATTCCCTTTTGTTAAACCGTAGGTGAATAACTTTTGATTCCTAAAATGTTTTATTTTCGCCGAAAAATGACTAAACAAAACTTTGAGCCTTCACATCACATGCCATGGGTCTGCCTTCATCCTTAGGACCCAATGACATTAGCCAGCCATAAACTACGCGTACGTGGGTCGTTGGATCAAATACTGAAAACGACCAAACCCTAAACTGGAAGGGCCAACTCGAAGCCTTATAAATAGAAAAATGTTCTAACCCCAAACTCTCTCTTCCGCCTCCTCTATCCAGCTGCGTACAGAGAGAAATTTCCTAGCTCTAAAAATCAACACCACCGAACAAACAAATCTTCTTGTTCATGATCCATCAATGGAAGCAGAAACATCAAATACGTGGCCATCAGCAACTAGTTCTCCTCGCAATGATTTTTCCTCTCGAAACACTATGATATCGTCGATTTGTTGTATCAAACAAATAGTTGGGATCTCTCTGTCGGTTCTCAGTGGGCCTTCAAGAAGGTTAACTTCAAGATAAGATAAACCAGGATGATGATAGAGCCTTATAATCTCCCAAATCTCAATATTCCGCAGTCATCTCTGGCCTTACTATTTTCAAAGCAGTTGAGAATCGGTAGCAGTGAGATCTTTGTCAACATAACATGTTACCCTTCTGTGTATTAGTTAATTCATCTTAGCTAGCTAATTTTTACTCATAAATTTTTTTATTTTTATTTTTTTATTATTATTTTTATTTTATTTTTGGATGTAAGAAGCAGGATAATTTAGCCTAATTTAAAAGCAATTTAAGCTGATATTTGAATTTATGTCTTATTTTCTATGGCATTTTTTCCGTTCGGTTAATTATATGTATTCTTCCTTAAGTACGAACAGACCGTAAAATGACTGGTCAGCATTTCCAAATCTTGATATGATGTTGTTTCACTTTCAATATGTAGACCCTAAATCCCATGAATGGAATCGTACCCAAGCTTTATTTCTTCTCAATTGCTCAAGAACTGGTAATTTCAATCAGTGGCGAATCCATCTTATAGCAAGGGTGCGCACTTGCTACCCCTACTCATTTGGATTCCAAGCCTAAATTCTTAAGCCCAAAATAATCTCCAAGCCTAATTTTGCTTTCTTGCTACCCTGACAAGATTTTGCTTCCCCTTAGTCTAGTTTCTAGATTCGCCGCTGATTTCAATAGAAGCCCAATAACAAATTACAAGAAATTAATTTGATTGTGGAAAATGATACAGTCTGCAGTTTATTCGAACTAGCTTACCGATAGAGTTATCATGAGCTACGATCTGACTAAAGATAAAACCAGATTCAAACCAATGAATCTGAAGGAAATGAAATTAAAATTAATAATAAAAATAAGAATTAGGGTTTTTGGGGAATAAATCGATCTAATTACCAGGGCTCGATGCATGTAAAAAGAATTTTGTTGAAGACAACTCCTTCGTAAACATTACTCTTCATCTTCAATTCCGTCTCCAATTATTTTCCATTGAGATGTAAACGGTGGGTGACAATGACAACAATGAAAATGAAGATCTTTGTGTGTCTGTGCTGCGAGAGAAGATCGAAGAACAATGGCTTTTTAATTTTGAAGGAAATTTTCTCCTTAAGTTAGTTTGGAAAGAAGAAAAACGAAAACACAATTTCTCAAAATTGTGGGTCTGTGCATAATTCTATCACCGAGAATGGGTGCGCGCCTCAAGATTCCTGGGGGTGGGTTGCACAGTGGAAAAATATGAAAAATAGATTTGTTTGTAGTTTTCACTTTTTTACTTGACATTAGGGTACGAAATTGAGTTTTATGGGTGCCATTTTCAGGGGCGTAATTGAATCTAATCGCAGTGCAACCCGGTGTCATAGTATATTAATCTTATGCATTTTTTATTTAGTACTCAAATAGTTAGTCTGGTGATGGGAGGATAATGACCATTATGTCTTCTTACTAAAAGAATCAGTTTGGTTTTGAGTTCATAAGAAACTAATGACCAGAAGTCTTTGTTTCATGTGATGTGCCCTCCTTCCAAATCTAGTAAATTTATTCTACTGCAGTAATTTTCCAACCACACTTCACAATAGTGAAATGTTTGGTGGAAGCACATGCATAGGATACCCTTGATACAAACAAAGATCAACGATCACAAATGAAACCCTAAAGTGTGCTAAAACTCGAAGCCAAGTTATTCTCAAACCTCTTCCGCCTCCATCTACCCAGCTGCGTAGAGAGAAACAAGAAATTCCAAACCCTAAAAATCAACAACACCAAACAAAAAGATCTACTTGTCTCTTGTTTTTGATCCATCAATGGAAGCAGAATTAATACATAGCCATCAACAGCATCAACTTCCCCTCACAATGATTTTTCCTCTCAAAACACTTTGATAGAGATGATTTTTTGCTTCAAACTAATAGTAAGTTTCTCTATATTTCTCCGTTTGTTTATTGTACTGCTTCATCTTATGGGTCGCTGAATGGGGTACAAGATATGTGTAAACAGATGACGGGAGCTTCTTAATCTCACCAATCTCAGTTTTCTGATTTTATAGCAGTAGAGAAATCTTTACATTAGTTAATCCATCTTACGCCATAAAAATGTAAATTCCAACTAGTTGGTTTTGGTACTCCAACAGCCTCTTTCGCCATAAAAATGTTCCCCTTTTTGTATTTTGATTAGTTAATCCATCTTACGTACCTAGCTAGTCTTTCGCTTTGTATTTAAGAATCCTTTTAGTTTGTATGTGAAAAACAAAAGATAATTTAAGTTGTTATCATTGATTACTTATACGAACAGAAGATTATTTAATCCGTGAGACAAAAAGTGGATTAAATTCAGCTCCAATGGCTTCCCACCACTATAGCCGTTTCCAAAACATTGGCAGCATTTACATAGTCACACGATATAGCCGTTTGTATCTCTGAGACAAAATGACTACTGTAACTACGACTATAGCCGTTTACAAAACATTGGCAGCATCTGTTGATCAAATTCGGCTCTATGGATTATGTCACACGATATTACAGCTGGTAAACAGCATGCCAATGTCCCTTACCAAGACAATGCATATAACGGATGACCATACTAACTGCATGTGAAATATCCGGCCTTGTACATACCATCGTATACATCAAGCTACCAACAGCCTTAGCATATGGGACTTGGGCTATATACTTTCGTTCTTCTTTAGTAGTGGGAGACATACGAGCATTCAACTCAAAATGAGGAGCAAGGGGAGTACTTACGGATTTAGTTCCTTCGTAGACACCAAACTTCTGTAACACTTTCTTCAAATATGCCTTCTGAGACAAACAAACCTTACCCTTCTCTCTGTCACGTTGAATCTCCATACCAAGAATCTTCTTAGCCTCTTGTTTGTAGGTGAAAATGGTTTCTGCTGATTTTGGTAATTGCGGGTGTGCAGGTGAGAAACAATTCAAACCCTAAACAGTGTACTGCAAGGGAGTACTTTAGATTCGAGAGATCAATCTGTACAAGTCCGGCCTAAACCAAGAAATGGTCGTTCCAGACTTGCTCCAGTCACAAAGTGGAGGAGAATGGGTTGGTTTTTGGGAGGGAAGCAAGGAAAGTGGTGAGACCAGAATAGTTGATTCTGGAAGAGTAGTTGGGTTACTACGACTTGTTATCAGAAAAGTGAGAGAGCTAACAAAGTGAGCTAGCAAGTAAGTATTTCTGAGTGTTGTATCTCCCGTCTGAACTTGTTGTTCAATGAAAATAGGTAAGACCTATTTATACAAGTCGGAGTAAAAACATAGCCTGGTCTCATTAAGGAGTGGGGAAGTAAATGGGAGGAGGTGGTAACCGTATGCATGGGATTGATGTTCCTGTTGATGGTGGTTTTTAAACAAAGGCTAGAATCGTAAAATCCCAAATAACCTAATGTCACCGGTGACACATTTATTAGAACATTTAATGCATATATTCAGTAATTAATAGGGGGTATATTTTCAAATTAGGGTTACAACGAACAAAACCCTAATTCCCCTCCGTGCCAATGGCAAATCATGCCAGCCACACCTAGCCCAAGCTAGCCGCACCTCTGTGCCAATGGCAAATCATGCCAGCCACACCAAAACGCGCCAAAGCATGCCAACCATGTTAGCCGCACCTCCGTGCCAATGGCAAATCATGCCAGCCACACCTAGCCCAAGCTAGCCGCGCCATGCCAAATGCACTCTGCCTTGGCCCTAGCTACGCTAATCACACCACGCCAAGACAAACACACTTACCTTGGCCCTAGCCGCACCTCTGTGCCAATGGCAAATCATGCCGGCCACACCAAAATGCGCCAAATCATGCCAACCATGTTAGCCGCACCTCCGTGCCAATGGCAAATCATGTGACCACACCTAGCCCAAGCTATCCGCACCTCTCGTGCCAATGGCAAATCATGCCACCCACACCAAAACGCGCCAAAGCATGCCAACCATGTTAGCCGCACCTCCATGCCAATGACAAATCATGCCAGCCACACCAAAACGCGCCAAAGCATGCCGACCATGTTAGCCGCACCTCCGTGCCAATGGCAAATCATGCCAGCCACACCTAGCCCAAGCTAGCCACGCCATGCCAAAATGGCGCCCGCGCCTAGGCTTGCAAACCATGCAACCTAGGCCAAATTGGCCACGCATGCCATTGGCACATGCCAACACGCTCGCTGGTAGCTTTTCCCACCAGGTCGCGACCCAAGTTGGCCACACACGTCATTGGCACATGCCAACACGCTCGCCTGGTAGCTTTTCCTACCAGGACGCGACCCAAATTGGCCACGCATGTCATTGGCACATGCCAACACGCTCGCTGGTAGCTTTTCTTACCAGGCCACGGCCCTAATGGCCGAGCATGCCATTGGCACATGCCAACACGCATCGCCGGTAGTTTTTCCCACCGGGCGCGACCCAAGTTGGCTACGCACGCCATTGGCACATGCCAACACGCTCGCTGGTAGCTTTTCCTACCAAGACGCGACCCAAATTGTCCACGCATGTCATTGGCACATGCCAACACGCCGCCGGTAGCTTTTCTTACCTGTGCCACGCCCTAATGGCCGAGCATGCCATTGGCACATTCCAACACGCATCGCCGGTAGCTTTTTCCTACCAGACGCGACCCAAATTGGCCACGCATGTCATTGGCACATGCCAACACGCTCGCTGGTAGCTTTTCTTACCAGGACACGGCCCTAATGGCCGAGCATGCCATTGGCACATGCCAACAAGCATCGCTGGTAGCTTTTCCCACCAGGGCGCGACCCAAGTTTGCCACGCACGCCATTGGCACATGCCAACACGCTCGCTGGTATCTTTTCCTACCAGGACGCGACCCAAATTGGCCACGCATGTCATTGGCACATGCCAACACGCTCGCCGGGTAGCTTTTCTTACTGTGCCACCTGACCTAATGGCCGAGCATGCCATTGGCACATGCCAACACGCATCGCTGGTAGCTTTCATACCAGGACATAGCCCTAATGGCCATACGTGCCATTGACACATGCCAAACGCACACGCTGGTAGCCTAAATTGCAAACCGTGCAACCTACCACCAAGGCATTCCACACACGCCATTGGCACTTGCCACGGATGTCACTAGCGGCTCTGGCATTGCCACTTACACTCAACATACAACCTACCACCAAGGCATTCCGCACATGCCATTGGGACATGCCATACACACCACTAGCAGCTCTGGCATTACCACTTGCACTCAAGGTGCAACCCGCAACAAAGGCATTCCGCACATGCCAATGGCACATGCCACACGCGCCATTAGCAGCGCCATTTGCACTCGAGATGAAACCAACACTCGAGACATCAACACAAACTGGGGGATGCTTTCTAGGGTTTTGGTTTGGCGGTCACAGCATGCAGCGTACACTACGCTCACATTAAGAAAGCGTGAATAGGAATAAAGCGGTCAAATAAATGAGGAAATAATGGTGAAAACGTTTTCACCCATTAACACCATGCGGTTACTACCTCCTCCCATTATTTCACCCTTTACTCTCTTCCTTCATGAGGTCAGGGTACGTTTCAATCTCGACTTGTATAAATAGGTCTTACCTATTTCCACCGACAACAAGTCTCGGTCATATAAAAATACAACACTCTCATAAAAGGCAACTTTGCAAGCTCTCCAAAAGCTTTCATCTCTTGCAAGCTTCCTAAGCTTTCACTTTCTGATACAAGTCGAGACACTACTCTCCTGAATTATTCTGGTCTCAACACCTTTCTTTGCTTCCTCCCCAAATCAACCCTTCTCCTCCACTTTGTGACCGAAGCAAGTCCGGGAACGGCCATTTCTTTGTTTAGGCCTGGACTTGTACAGATTGATCTCTCGAATCTATAAAGTGCTCACATGCAGCACATTTGTTTAGGTTTAAACCAGTTTCTCACTCACCTACCGAATTTACCAAAATCGGCGGAAACGATTTTTACCCATAAACAGGGAGATAATGGATCTCCTTGTCTTAATCCTCTTGTAGGTAGAAAAGGTTGACAAGGAGAGCCATTGAGAAGTACTTCCACCTGAGTTGTTGAGATACACTGAAATATTAGTTGACACCATTTCTCACAAAATCCAAAATTCCTTAATACCTCCATGAGAAACCCCCATTATAATCTGTCAAAAGCATTTGACATGTCCATCTTTAAAGCCAAAGAACCCACTTGCCCTGTTTGTTTCTTCATTGTATGCACTATCTCCTGAACTAGAGAAATATTCTCATAAATTAATCTCCCTGGGACATAAACAGCTTGCATTGGAGATATTATTCTTTCCATATGTTTTTTCATTCTTTTTGCAATGATCTTAGATATAAGCTTATAAGAAGTATTGCAGAGAGCAATTGGTCTATAATCTTCTGGTTTATGGGGAGTAGAATTTTTAGGAATTAAGGAGAACCTTGTCTTGTTTAGTTGCTTGAGAATATACCCTGAATGGAAAAAACTTTGGATCATAGAAATAAGATCATTCTTGACATTACTCCATCGAGTTTGATAAAAACCAGGAGGGAACCCATCTGGTCCAGGTGAAGTCCAAGGTTCCATGGACATAGGGTATCATAGATTTCTTCTTCAGTAGGAATAAGGAGAAGTTCTTCATTGTCTTCATCTGAGATACATTTAGGAATATGTTCAAGAAAATAATAGCTGGCTTGTGTTTCAAATAAAGTACAGATCTTCTTGAAGTGTGTTGTTAAGAGGTTATCCAGTGCAGCTCTATCACAACACCAAGTGCCATCTGAAGCTTGTAGACTGTCAATTGTGTTTCTAGATCTTCTCATATTATCCCTATTATGAAAATAGTTGGTATTCATGTCCATTTCACCATGAAATTTATCTTTGCTCTGCTGCCTCCAGAAACTAGATTCAGTGTCTTCCCATTTTGCAATTTCTGCCTCCAACTGAATAACTTTATGAGTATTGCTTCCATTGATATTAGAATGCTGAAGTGAAGACATGTGATCCTTCAAATGAGTGATATTCCTTTGAATATGACCAAAGGTATTCTTATTCCATAATGAAAGCTGCTTTCTAGTATTAGACAGCTTTATTCATGAAAATAAAAGCTACGTAACTGCATACATCAAAGAGCCCAAGAATTTTCAATTTCAGTTGCACAAATAGAATTATGAAGCCAATTTTCAAAGAATTTCCAATTCTTACCTTTAACAGTAAAGTTATTATATAACCCTAACAATATAGGAGTATGGTCAGAACCATTTTGAGTAACATGAGTTAAACTAGAATCAGGAAATTTAAGGAACCATTCACTGTTGACTAAGGCTCTATCTAATCTAGTTTTGATTCTGCCAGTACCATGTTTATTACTAGACCAAGTAAATGGACTGCCATTAAATCCTAAGTCCATGAGATCTGCCTCTCTTAACAATTGAGTAATAATACTATTACTTGAAGAAGAGGCATGGTTTAATCTTTTATCATCATTAAGAGTAATAATACTATTACTTGAAGAAGAGGCATGGTTTAATCATTAGATAAAAAAAAATTAGACTTAATTTTTAGAAGAAAATTCATAATGCCAAGCTATTCCAGAGAGAAATTAGACATCGGCGACTACAATAATAGCTTTACAGTTGGGGAGGCGATATAAGCGACTGTAATAGTAGCATTACAATCCCCAGAGGAAATATGAGCAACTATAATGATAGTAAAACGGTAAACAAACTATTTCCACTTTCCTAAAACCCTTGCCACAGTAAATAAGATCGTAAGTCTTGCAACTCTTTTCATACCATGACCATATTGTGTTCTTTTTCTCATCATTTCATAGGGTCATTCAACTATTAAAAACACAACAGACATGTCAATAACCATAATATCCACAGAATCAATCATAGGAAACAAATGTAAACAATATAAAGAGGTTTTCTTGAAAAATGGGGACTAGATCTACAAAGGTTTATTTGTGTTTTAAGGACTTCGATCTTTTTGTACTTAGGAACCTAACCCTAACGTTCAAGCCATTAGATCTGGAGACATGGTAATGCATCTGAGGTAAGACTAAGGTAGGTTATATTAGATCTGGAGACATGGTAAATCACCATATCTTCTTACAATATGAAACTATCAGGGAGGTTGGTTGTTCTTCTTTGAAGAACTATAATCTGATTTGGGTATGTCAAGAAACAGTTAGACAAACTATTTGGGAGTGGAAAAGAAAAAAAGGATCTAGGCATCTAGAAATTATATTAGAAGCAAAATATGGGATATCATACCATTTGGAATCTGCTGGGGTATGTGGACAGAGAGATATGCAAGTTCTTCATTGAGAAATACAAGTCTTTGGAGGAGATCAAGAACAATGTCAAGATGGTTATTTATAACTGGTGTACATGCACAAAGATATTTTAAGAGGTATCTATTGAGATGATTTTGTATAATCGGGAGGCTATATTATGATTTAGTTGTGTTGTGTTTTTAGATTCTGTTTGAGTTTTCTCATTTGTTTTCAAGCATTTCCTTGTGTACTCCGTATTGGTTTTGCCCAGTTTCTTACCTCCTTGGTAATGAGCTGATTTTTAATTTTTTTGACCCCTTGTTGAGTCAAAAAAATAAATAGAACGATTCTAACCTATCCAACTCAGTGATTTTCGACGGTTTACTTGCCGGGGCGATTTTAAAAGCAGTTTACTTCCAATTTCCAAAATCTTAGAGAGAGAAGAGGGTAGTTCCAAACGAGAAAAGAGCTCCAATTTTTCTCAAAATTTTCAATTGAGCGGGAATCGAAAATTGAAATTAGAAATGGAGCCAAATTTATTCAAACCTCTACATAAACGGTAAAACCAACTCAATACTTTCCATTTTGTACTTCATTTAATATTAAGGATCAGTTATTTTCCACTCTTAATTTGGGGATTTTTTTTTATCTTCAGAGATTTAGGGGTTTTAGAATCATGTCTACCAGAATACTAGAATCTGATTTTTGTAATACCAGAAATAGAGATGAAGAAGTTGTGGTCTATGGACGCAGAGTTAAACCAGAACCTGGTAGTAGGAAAAGAAGGCAAGGGTTTGAATCAAGAACTAGAGACCAATGAATCTTGTAATGGTGTTTCTGATCGAAGAGTTCTTCGTGGAAAGTATCTTGATCTAAGGAATATCATACATGGTAAGTCTTGTTCTTTCTTTTTTTTTGTTTCTTGTTTTTCAATTTGGGGGTTAGGTTTTTGATTTTGATTTTGTGATTATTAGGGGTTTGATTATTAAGATGAGTTTGATTGTTGTTTAGCAGATGAAAGCGAAGATATTTAGGATGCCAATTCTGATAAATTCAAATCTGTTTTCAGCAAAGTTGAAAGCTTGCATAAAATGGGTATGTAGAAAATTGTTGATTTTCTTAAATTAGCTAATCTAGGTTGTAAATCAGTAGACAACTTAGTAGAAATGATCTTGATTTAGCTAATTTTTGAGGTATAATCTTCTTGATTTTTGTTTGTTTTTTGGGTTCATCAGTATGGCCTGAAAGCATTATCCTTTCGTGTCGGTACACAAATAGGATGAACAAAGGCCTTGTTTTGAATGTACCCACCTTTTTCCATTGTTACAGGATTGGCAGTCGGGATGAAATTATGTTTGTGTATTAAGGAACTTGTTCAGTTAATCAATTGACCTCGGGTTACAAACAATGATATGCTTGGTAGAGGGAAATGAACCCTTGCCAGGAAGAAATAGGCTCAGGCCTTTGCTTGTTTTTTAGTTTTTTAGCTAATTGATTAAGGAAGTTCAAAGATTGTATCGGATAGGAAGTAGAGAAATTTGAAGTTAATGCATTTTCCACAACTATCTGCTCGGTTGTAAATCAGTAAAGAACTTAGTAGAGCTAATTAATGGTTAGCTAATTTTTTCAGTTGTACTCTTCTTAATGTGGAATTTTTTTGTTTCTATTGGTTTTTCTCTTTATTGGCATACTTCATGTTTTTCATCTTAAAGTTCACTGTTTGTTTAAGTGTTGTTTGGGTTCATCGGTATGGATTGAAATCATTATCCTTTCATTTGGGTACACAAATAGGATGAAAAAATGCATTGTTTTGAATGTACATACCTTTTCCCCTGGTTACAGGATTGGCAGTCGAAATGACTTTACGCTGATGTATGTGTTAAGGAATTTGTGTAGTTTTAGTTTTTTTGTTTCTTACTCCCTCGTGTTTCTTTTTTCTACATCCATGAAAGTGTATGAAATATCTTTTTTATTTGGGGATTACAGTTACAAAGCCGAGAGAACAAGCTGCAGATGCTGAGGCTCTTTTAGGCATTGTCAACACCTTGGTGACGCACGGAATAGTGACGGTGTAACTCCCAATGATTTCATTACCTCCCTGCTACAAAAATTTGGGAAGAGAAATGGTGGAGCGCGTGATGAACAAGCCAGAGTATCCTTTTTGGTTGGAAGGATGTAGGTCTTGAAGTATGTCACATCTTCATGAAGGTTCCAGGATGCCATACAATGTAAGGAAATTAATATTCTTCTATGGTAGTGATTACATGGTAATTCTTTTGTGCTTTATTTTTAGTTTTATATTCAGGGTTGGACCTATGGATGCGGAGGTTAAGAAAAGGAAAATTGTTACTCAGAGAAAGAGGACTAGGAAACCAACCACTTCGAAGACTCAAAAATCACGCCACAAGGATACATTCACATACGATAGTCCAAGATGTCGGATCCAACATGAGTATAACTGGGGACTGCTCACCGCATCCCCTTCCATACGATAGTCCAAGATTCAGAAGCTGGTTCGAAGGATATCTCTGGGAAAAAAGTCCTTGAAGACTTGATAACAGCACATCGGCAACAGAATATCTCCCAACTTATCTATTTCATCTTATGGATTCGGAAGATTTTTACCATACAATCATCAACAGCATATCATCGTTACCGAGCATATATTTCATCCATCCATCCCAAGAATGCAATGAAGTTTGGAAAATTTTGGAATCCACTGGATAGACACTGCAAACGAAAACACGGATCCAGAAGAGCAACAGAAAGCAGAAGAGGGTTGATACCTCTTTTCATGCGGGCGGAGTTTCTAGAGTTTGAAAGAATAAAGGTTCCTTCTTGATCCATGAACGGAATAGATGACTGGCGCGACTATGCCACCTCGGGCCCGTAACATCCCTCCTGATTTCTTCCTGAGTTTTACTGTCGGGTTGTTTTCGCCTCCTAAACGAACTCAAAACCTAAATATTCCCACGTTCGGAGGTAGGAAATTCTTTTCCGATCAGAATGAAGGGTCGGATCGTCAAAATCCGAGTTCGTATGAGAATTCTACAACGATTTTAGTAAGGGGCGTTAATTAGGGTTTCGGCACGCCAAACCCTAATTTAGACAAAGTTGCCATCATCCCACGGAACTGAAGCCAGTCGTCATCCTTCCACGGAATTGAAGGCAGTCATCATCCTTCTATGGAACTGAAGCAAGCTGCCATCATCCCACGGAATCGGGCTACCATCATCCTTCCACGTAACGGAAGCAAGTTGCCATCATCCCACGTAATCGAAGCTGGCCGTCATCCTTCCACGGAATTGAAGGTCATCACCCTTCTACGGAACCGAAGCAAGTTGCCATCATCCCACATAACTGAAGCCATTCTTCATCCTTCCACGGAACTGAAGTAAGTTGCCATCATTCCAAGAAACCGGCGGTATAACATGAGGAGGAGAGCTAACACCTTTCATATTAACGTGATGCTTTGGGATTTTGAATAACGAAAGGATTTCCTATCTGAGCCATGCATGGATAGTGACAACCAGGATGCGCTAGCAAGTGCTTAACAATGTCAAGTAGTCCGCGCCATGGAAATCCAAGCCAACGCCCATCCCGAGCCAATCCAACGTCTGCGGCTCCATTCCTATCCAATACAACGTTTACGGCTCCATTCCTAGCCAGTACAACGTTTGTGGCTCCATTCCTAGCCAATACAATGTTTGCGGCTCCATTCTTAGCCAAGATAACGTCTGCGGCTCCATTCCAAGCCACTCCAACACTGACGGTTCTATTCCAAGCCAGGTCAATACCAACAACTTGCCGAGACAAGCCAGCAACGCCAACGGCTCGATAAGCCAACAACTCCGCATTTCCTAGCCTAGCCAAGATGGCGCACGGCCAAGCGAAGTGAATCAACCGTTTGCATCATCGCCCAAAAAACGCCTCTACCACTCCATGGTCCAAGCTAACGCCGCGATTAGAATTTACGCAAGGTCGCCAACACAAGGATCACGAAATTCAGAACACTCTCGAAAAAGGTTAGACGAATCTTCCTAGTCATCTTTCATGACCCGCTGTTTCGATTTTGTCATTCTTTGTCACCATCTTATGCTTACCTCACAACAACGCTCATGTTCCGAGCTAAGCAGGGGACTTAATGTTGATGGCGGTTTTTAGCTTAGGGATAAAATCGTAAAACCGTACATCTGACATGACGTCACTATGACCAATAGCGCATTTATTGAATCAATCGTATTTACGTAAGAATTACCAGGGTACCTTTTTTATATACATGTGTCATGTTCCACGACGTAACCCTTAGTATTAACCGACATCACCTCTCGTATACACCTAACCCTAATTCTCCCACCGTGCCAATGGAAAACCATGCCGCCCACGCCTCGCGCCAAGGCATGCCAACCATGCCACCGCACCACCGTGCCAATGGAAAACCATGCAAGCCACGTCTCCGCGCCAAGGCATGCCGACCATGACAGCCGCACCACCGTGCCAATGGCAAACCATGCCAGCCACGTCTCCGCACCAAGGCATGCCGACCATGCTAGCCGCACCACCGTGCCAATGACAATCCATGCCAGCTACGCCTCCGCGCCAAGGCATGCCAACCATGCCAGCCGCACCACCGTGCCAATGGAAAACCATGCCAACCACGTCTCCGCGCCAAGGAATGCCGACCATGCCAGCCGCACCACCATGCCAATGGCAAACCATGCCAGCCACATTTACATGCCAAAGTTATACCGGCCCTACCACATGCCGTTGGAAGCCAAACGGAGGGTTGCAACGATCAACGACTACCATTCCATCTGAGATGTAGATCTCAACCAACCATATTAGCCACCTAACGCATGGCAACTTCTAGACCAAGGCCAAACATCACGGTTTGTACCAAACCCTAATTCTCGGGTCGCGCCTAAACTATGCCAAAGCTTGTTGGTCCCCTACTTTCATTGACCAATCAGGTTGCTCCAAACCTGCCACGGTCTCAAAAGAGGCTAGCTTCCCAAAACACGCTAGCTTCCCAAAACCGCACCAACATACTGCTCGCGCATACCAAAAAGGCATGCCATCCATGCCGCCATGACACATGCGCGGCTATGCCACCTCCTGGCCCGCAATATCCCTCCCGAATTCTTACATAGTTTTATTGTCGGGCTGTTTTCACCTCCCGAACAAGCTCAAAACCTAAATATCCCCTCGCAAGGAGATAGGAAATTCTTTTTCGGCCAAATGGAGGGTCGGACTGTCAAAATCCGAGTTCGTACGAGAATTCTACAGCGATTCTAGTAAAGGGCGCTAATTAGGGTTTCAACATGCCAAACCCTAATTTAGACAAAGTTGCCAGGCTATAAACGAAAGATAGTCACGATCAACGGCTGCCCTTTCTCCTGAGATGCAAATTTCAGCCGTCCAAGTTCACCACCCAACGCATGGCAACTTCTGGGCCAATGCCAAAACTACACGGATTGTACCAAACCCTAAATTTTGGCCACGCCTAAAACATGCACCAGTATGCCAAAACCAGACCGGTCATACCGCTGGCTGCCAAACGAAGGGTTACAATAATCAACGGCTGCCTTTCCATCTGAGATGCAAATCTCAGCCACACAAGTTCTCCACCTAATTTATGGCAACTTGCGGCCCAAAGCCAAACATCACGGTTTGTACTAAACCCTAATTTTGGTCGCGCCTAACACATGCCAAAGCCATGCACGACGCTAGCTTCCAAAATGAAGGGTTGCAATAATCAACGGATGCCCTTCCATCTGAGATGCAAATCTCAGCCACACAAGTTCGCCACCAAACGCATGGCAACTTGCAGCCCAAAGCCAAACATCACGGTTTGTACTAAACCCTAATTTTGGCCGAGCCTAACACATGCCAAAGCCATGCACGACGCTGGCTGCCAAAATAAAGGGTTGCAACAATCAACGGCTACCCTTCCTCTCAAGATGCAAAATCTCGACCGTCGAGGGTCATCACCGAGCCAGAAAGTCTCCCAAGCTCAACTTGCCAAGCAACAACAACATGCTACACGTTTTCCATTTAAAACACTCGAGACATCAACACAAGTCACAAATCGGAGGATGCTCATAAATGGTATTGGTTTGGCATGGTTTACATGCGTGCGCGCGACACTACGCCCGTTACATGAAAGTGTCATAAGAATGAGTCGGTTAGTAAATACAAGGAATAATGGTGAAACGCTCCTTTCATTATGGAACATCAATTCCAGACGTTACCATTTTCTCAGGAATAATGGTGAAACACTCCTTTCATTATCACCTCCTTCCACTTTACTCAATCATTCCCATTTTCTACGAGACCAGTGTACGTTATGTTACGACTTGTATAAATCGGTCTTACCTATTTCCACCAAACAACAAGTTTTGGGTCAGGAGCATACAACACTTAGAAACCACTTGCTAGCTTTCCCATTTGTTAGCTTTCACTTTCTGATACAAGTCAAACAACTATTCTTCTAGAATCAACTATTCTGGTCTCAACACTTTCTTCGCTTCCTCCCAAAAAAACCAACCCTTCTCCTTCACTTTGTGACCGAAGGAAGTCCTGGAACGGTCATTTCTTGGTTTAGGCCGGATTTGTACAGATTGATCTCTCGAATCTAAAGTACTCCCTTTGCAGTACATTGTTTAGGGTTTAGACCCAGGTTCTCACCCACTCACGCGAAATTACCGAAATCAGCAGAAATCGTTTTCACCCTCAAACACTTGCCTATCGGAGATATTAAATATTAAGCCAATCCTTGCGATTGAGCTCGTACGATAGAATATGTAAGATGATATCACACAACTACGATAAAAGTAGTATCGGTCTGGATCACAATCCCAATGAAGTCTTTTAGTCGTTAACCTGGTTTGAGAAAAGAAAACCAGAGGGTTAACGAAGAATCGAATCTAGTCGCAACTAGTATCACACGTAAGGTGTGGGGATTAGGTTTCCCAGTTGCTAGAGTTCTCCCATATATAGCTTTTCAAATCATGGTTTGCAATCAATGTTAGCTTAGTAACAAAGCATTCAATATTCACCGTTAGATGAATACCCGATTTAGATTCAAGCCAATATTCTTCAACCGTTAGATCTAAAAACATAGCTTGTCACACACAAATGAAATGCACGCTTAGGTTTGTGTAACCGTACCCAAACTTGTACATTTGTTGGTTCAACAATAGTTAACCCAAAGGTTAGCCATATGAGCACTTTCATATCAACCAACTTCTTATTCACCATAACTAGTTCAATTGACTCAAATGAACTAGTTGGAGTATCTTTCAATTGCTATGAGATATTATGAACTTCACAAGACACAATCGAAACAAAAACGATTTAATTCACTCTAATCGGTTCATGAACTTTATAGCCACGGTTTGCATTTAACATTCCTTAATATAAAGATGAGTTCCAGAACAATCATTTCTAGACATAACCTACTCAAGTTAGCGGAATGGGTTTGCGGACTTAAATTCTCTGGACGAAGTTCACAAACTCCAGCAGAAATTCTCGGTACGAGAAGTTCCGCCGGTTCGCGGACTGAGTTCGCGGACTAAGCTTACAGCCTCCGAACCAGTTCTGTTGATCAACAAAGTTCGCAAACTTTGGTTCAAGGAATAGGACTTATGCATATATGTGTTTCCACGACAATGCTTATATCCACCATTGGTTATATTTGTATAAACTCTCATTTGAATCTTTGAAACATTCTCAGAGGACGTTACATAGTTATTATTCACAAACCATTTCTCCGTCAGAGAAATTTTCAAGATGATTGAAATGTATCATGACTTTCGTCACTAGGTAAAGATGAATTCAAGCAAAGCGAAAGCATACTAACACATATTTCGAGAAATAGATATGCGAGATAAACTCGGCTCGAAATAGCAAATGTGCGTAATCTAAGTCTATATAGCAAAACGACTTTGTCTCAAGATATGAGATAAATAAATAGACTTTTGAGTGATAGATAAGTTCAAGTCTCCACATACCTTTTTGTTGATGAAGATCCACCGGTTCCTTGAGTAGTTCTTCGTCTTGTATGATGATTGCTATGGAGTTATTGATCTCAACTACACTTTCCATCCTAGTACGAGGCCTTAGCTATAGTAGACTAGAAATCAAGACTTATATTTTTGATCACTAACATTGACAAGCATGATTGATATATCAACGAATGCGAGGTCGACCGAGCTATGCTCTAACAATCTCCCCCTTTGTCAATTTTAGTGACAAAACTATTAATACATATGGAATACAAAAAACATAATACAATTTTGAAGATCCTATTCCACATGTCTAATCTTCAACATTACTCGAAATCTTCTTCACTTCCAATTACTCCAATGATCCCAAAGGTTGTAAGTTTAGTATCATCGTTGTTGAAAATACGTAGCTATAACAATGAGAAAACGTAGTTCTCGATCGTTGTTATATAGTGTCATAGCATCATTATACAGTATCAAAGTTCAATTGTATCACAACTTTGACAACAATACTATGGTGATATGTATCACCCCTTAGTCAATACTCCATCTCACATGGAAACCACTCCCCCTTACATAATGATCCGAAAACCGTATGTATTTGTGTGTGAACTACATATTAATTCTCCCCCTTTTTGTCAATAAAATTGGCAAAGGTATAAGAACGGGATCCTAATGAAGTTTACGAAAGAGACATTTCATGTCCAAAAGAAAGGAAATATCAACTTGTTCTTTAGATGCAATCATAAAGCCGAAGCTAAATTCATTCATCAAGGAGTTTTAAAGATACAAGATAACCCCTATAAAATTCCACAGCCGCACTCCCCAAAGATATGGCAATTAAGCGCAAGTTCAAAAGAACTCTCCCCCATGAAATGTCATCCCCGAAGGAACAACAAGAGCGACCTTAATTTCAAAAGAAAAGAAGGATTTCTTTGGACATAACAAATCAAATACAAGTATGAATTTGAATCCAAAAATATACAATTAAAATAATCAAAAGATAACTTATGATTACTTTAATCGGAAATGCTCAACCTAAGTGAACTTATGGAGACTTAAAAACTCAATTAGATTAATCACAAGCGAACCCATAATTAATCTAATTGGGATACTGTTTATGGGTAAAAATCGTTTTGATTTCGGTAATTTTGTAGGTGAGTGAGAAACTAGTTCAAATCCTAAACAAATGTGCTGCACGTGAGCACTTTATAGATTCGATTAGATCAATCTGTACAAGTCCGGCCTAAACCAAGAAATGGCCGTTCCAGACTTGCTTCGGTCACAAAGCGGAGGAGAAGGGTTGATTTGGGGAGGGAAGCAAAGAAAGGTGTTGAGGAGAGTAGTATCTTGACTTGATCGAAAGTGAAAGCTTAGAAGCTTGCAAGAGATGAAAGCTTTTGGGAGAGCTTGCAAAGTTGCCTTTCTGAGAGTGTAGTATATTTCTCCTGACCGAGACTTGTTGTCTGGTGGAAATAGGTAAGACCTATTTATACAAGTCGAGATTGAAACGTACCCTGGCCTCATGAAGGAAGAGAGTAAAGGGTGAAATAATGGGAGGAGGTGATAACCGTATGGTTTAATGGGTGAAAACGTTTTTCACCATTATTTCCTCTTTTATTTGACCGCTTTATTCCTTTTCACGCTTTCTTAATGTGAGCGTAGTGTACGCTGCATGCTGTGACCGCCAAACCAAAACCCTAAAAAAGAATCCACCAGTTTGTGTTGATGTCTCGAGTGTTGGTTGCATCTTGAGTGCAAGTGGCGCGTGTGGCATGTGCCAATGGCATGTGCGGAATGCCTTGGTGGTAGGTGGCACGGTTTGCAAGTTAGGCTACCAGCGTGTGTGTTTGGCATGTGCGGAATGCCTTGGTGGTAGGTTGCACGGTTTGCAATTTAGGTTACCAGCGTGTGTGTTTGGTATGTGCCAATGGCATGTGCGGAATGCCTTGGTGGTAGGTTGCACGGTTTGCAAGTTAGGCTACCAGCGAGCATGTTGGCATGTGCCAATGGCACGTATGGCCATGTTGACCTAGTTGCAAGTCTTGCGAGCCTAGGGCGTTATATTTAGCGTGGGCCAATGGCATAGCGGCTTGGAAATATGGCTTGCGATACGTGTTGGCATGTGCCAATGGCACGTACGGCCGTGGTGACCTAGTTGCAAGTCTTGCAAAGCCTAGGCGCTATATTTGGCGTGGGCCAAAGGCATAGCGGCTTGGAAATATGGCTTGCGACACGTCTTGGCATGTGCCAATGGCACGTGCGGCCATGTTGACCTAGTTGCAAGTCTTGCAAGCCTAGGGCGCTATATTTAGCGTGGGCCAAAGGAATAGCGGCTTGGAAATATGGCCTGCGACACGTGTTGGCATGTGCCAATGGCACGTGCGGCCATGTTGACCTAGTTGCAAGTCTTGCAAGCCTAGGGCGCTATATTTGGCGTGGGCCAAAGGCATAGCGGCTTGGAAATATGGCTTGCGACACGTGTTGGCATGTGCCAATGGCACGTGCGGCCATGTTGACCTAGCTGCAAGTCTTGCAAGCCTAGGGCGCTATATTTGGGGTGGGCCAAAGGCATAGCGTCTTGGAAATATGGCCTGCGACACGTGTTGGCATGTGCCAATGGCACGTGCGGCCATGTTAACCTAGTTGCAAGTCTTGCAAGCTTAGGGCGCTATATTTGGAGTGGGCCAAAAAGGCATTGCGGCTTGGAAATATGGCTTGCGAAACGTGTTGGAAAGTGCCAATGGCACGTGCGGCCATGTTGACCTAGTTGCAAGTCTTGCAAGCCTAGGTCGCTATATTTGGCGTGGGCCAAAGGCATAGCGACTTGGAAATATGGCTTGCGACACGTGTTGGCATGAGCCAATGGCACGTGCTGCCATGTTGACCTAGTTGCAAGTCTTGCAAGCCTAGGGCGCTATATTTGGCGTGGGCCAAAGGCATAGCGGCTTGGAAATATGGCTTGCGACACGTGTTGGCATGTGCCAATGGCACGTGCGGCCATGTTGACCTAGTTGCAAGTCTTGCAAGCCTAGGGCGCTATATTTGGCGTGGGAAAAAGGCATAGCGGCTTGGAAATATGGCTTGCGACACGTGTTGGCATGTGCCAATGGCACGTGCGGCCATGTTGACCTAGTTGCAAGTCTTGCAAGCCTAGGGCGCTATATTTGGCATGGGCCAAAGGCATAGCGGCTTGGAAATATGGCTTGCGACACGTGTTGGCATGTGCCAATGGCACGTGCGGCCATGTTGACCTAGTTGCAAGTCTTGCAGTGCCTAGGGCGCTATATTTGGCGTGGGCCAAAGGCATAGCGGCTTGGAAATATGGCTTACGACACGTGTTGGCATGTTCCAATGGCATCGCGGCCATGTTGACCTAGTTGCAAGTCTTGCAAGCCTAGGCGCTATATTTGGCGTGGGCCAAAGGCATACCGCTTGGAAATATGGCTTGCGACACGTGTTGGCATGTGCCAATGGCACGTGCGGCCATGTTGACCTAGTTGCAAGTCTTGCAAGCCTAGGGCGCTATATTTGGCGTGGGCCAAAGGCATAGCCGCTTGGTATTGCCGCCATGGTGCGCAGGTGCGGCTTGGTTTGGCATTGTTGCCATGGCGCAAAGATGCGGCTTGGTTTGGCATTGTTGCCATGGTGCGCAGTGGTGCGCTTGGTTTGGCATTGTTGCCATGGTGCGCTGCAAGATGCGACTTGGTTTGGCATTGTTGCCATGGTGCGCAGGCGCGCTTGGTTTGGCATTGTTGCCATGGCACGCAAAGATGCCGCTTTGGTTTGGCATTGTTGCCATGGTGCGCAGTGGTGCGCTTTGGTTTGGCATTGTTGCCATGGTGCGCAAAGATGCGACTTGGTTTGGCATTGTTGCCATGGTGCGCAAGACGCGCTTGGTTTGGCATTGTTGCCATGGCGCAAAAGATGCGGGCTTGGTTTGGCATTGTTGCCATGGCGCGCAAAAGATGCGCTTGGTTTGGCATTGTTGCCATGGTGCGCAGGGCGGCTTGGTTTGGCATTGTTGCCATGGTGCGCAAAGATGCGACTTGGTTTGGCATTGTTGCCATGGTGCGCAGGGTGCGGCTTGGTTTGCCATTATTGCCATGGTGCGCGGTGGTGCGGCTTGGTTTGGCATTGTTGCCATGGTGCGCAGTATGCGACTTGGTTTGGCATTCCTTCCATGTTGCGCAGTATGCGGCTTGGTTTGGCATTATTACCATGGTGCGCAGGGTGCGGCTTGGTTTGGCATTGTTGCCATGGTGCGCAGGGAGCGGCTTGGTTTGGCATTGTTGCCATGGTGCGCAGGTGCGGCTTGGTTTAGCATCGCCGCCATGATGCGTGAAGGTGCGGCTTGGTTTTGGAATTAGGTTCTCGGTTGAAAAACCCTAATCTAGTATTTTGAAAAAATACCCCTATTAGTTATTTACACCTGAGTTAAATGCTCTTAGTTAATGTGTTGCGGGTAACACTAGGTCATGGGGATTTACGATTTTACCACTTGTTTAAAGACCACCATCAACATTAAGTCCCCTGTTTAGCTCGGAATAGGGGCTTTGTTGCGAGGTAAGCATAAGATGGTGACAAACTATTAACAAGAAACCGTAAAGAAAATTGAAGGAGGCTTGTCCGACCTTTATAAATAGGATTTGGAATCTTTGCCTCTCGGGGTAGTTTTGCACAAATCCCGAGGCCGGCACACCAGGGCCCGGCAGCTTGGGCGATGTTGGGAGGTTGGCGTGAGTTGGGAAACCGAGTGTGCTAGCCGGTGGGACCGGCGCAAAGTGTAGAAGCCGTGCGTGCTTTGCAGGTCGGCGCAATTGGTGGGCCGAGTGCAGCTTGGGCGACGTTGGGAGGTTGGCGCGAATTGGGAAACTGAGTGTGCTAGCTGGTGGGACCGGCGCAAAGTGTAGAACCGTGCGTGCTCGCAGGTCGGCGCAATTGGTGGGGCTGGTGCAGCTTGGAAACCATGCTTGCAGGCGTGACTTGGGCGACATTGGGCAGTCGCACCCTTTGTGGGCCCGTTTCTTACACGCGTGATTTTGGTAAAAGGGAAATCCTTCCCTATTTCAAAGTCTTTACGCCTATATATATATAAAGCCCCTTTCTCCCATCCTGCGCTTTATTCTTTCCTCTTTTCATACTAGCGGCAAAGAGAAACCTGCCTGTGTATGTCTTCGAGTACTTTTCTTTTTTTTTTTTTCTTTCCCGTAGGTGTAAACCTTAAGAGTAGGCGCTTCCACAATCCTTGCGTATGATTTCTTGGCATGCCTCTTGTAGAAAATATTGTATGTATGCAACCAAGGGAAATACTCGCATATATTGTTTGAACCCGTAGAAATATTGCATATATGAATTTTCGGTCCTGAAAGAAATATTTGAACCCGAAGAAAATACCGCGTGTGTATTTTGAACCCGTAGAGGATGCTCCATATATAATTATGAACCCGAAGAACGATATCGTAGGCGTATTCGAGTCCGCATGAAACACCGCATGTGTATTTCGAACCCGTAGAGAACTCGTATGAATCCTGAGAAGAATACTGTATACGCTTCATATGACTTCGAACCCGCAGGAAATATTGTATATATGATTTTTTGCTTCTTGAAAGAAGTACCACGCGCGCAGTTTTTGAACCAATAGAAAAATGCTCCATATATATTTTTGAACCCGAAGAAGGATACTGTAGACACACTTGTACCCGTATAGAATGCCGCGTATATAGTCTCGAACCCGAAGAAAATACTGTGTATATAGTCTTGAACTCGAATAAAATACGTCCTCCTTCCCCTTTTTTTTTTTTTTTTTTTTGTTGGGTACGATTATGTGTCAGGGAGATAACTTCGCCTTTCTCCGTTTGTTTTGTGCAGATATCTTATTACCAAATTGTTATGAAGGAATTCGATAAGATGTTACCTGAACCAAATTTCACTTCGTCGAAGGATGCTCATAATTCCAAGCCGAACATAGATGATGAATTCTTCACTAGAGCCCTCGCCCATGCTCGGAAGAATCACCTGTGTTTCGTGCCGATTTTGCTAACCTAGGTGGTGAGGATGACAGACGACACGTTCGGGTTCGCCCCGAGAGCACCATTCGGTTCTGTCTTCATAAAGGGGTATATTCCTCTTCCAACATTGACTTGAGATGTGTCAAAGTCCATTGCGTTCTTTTGACAGATGGGTTGAGTTCATGGTGAGCAAGGAGCGTATAAATACCAACTTGACTCGAGCGCAGTCATTGATGCAGCTGTCAAGACTTGATAAATCTCCAGTTAGGAAGGACATCCCGAGGCTTGGTTGCTTTCATCTCCAGATGGTGTTCGGACACCCATACAATCATATGTAGATGGGGTGAGATAACTTTCTCCTTGGAGAGTGTGGCTCTCTTGTCAATCTTCCTAGAATCGGGAATCTTATAATCCAATTATCTCGAAAGTGAGGTGAAGATGCGGGATGACCCGGCCGTTAAGTTGGGGATTTTGCTCGGAAAGACTCCATTGCGAAGTCGAAGGATTCTGCCAGGAAAGAGGATGAAAGGTGCCCTTACGGTTGGTGGATATCTCAATGGTTTCCGGACGAGTTGGAGCCCGAATGAAGTGCAGTGATCTTCATGTCGCAGCATTTTTGGCTCTCTCGGTTGTCCAGAGACATTTTTGATGACGGTTGCTCGGCAAGAAAGGAATAAGAATGGAGTTGCTAGAGATTGCTGTGAAGTTGGCAAAGGGTGAAGTTCTTCCCATTGGCAAGTCAGTTCTGGTTCCCCGTATGTGCATCCGGATCACCTAGTTGCGAACATGCAAGTTTCGAATGGTTTCATGAAAGTGGATTCATATGTGCACGTTGCTTTTCTCGCAAGTCTGCTATGGGAGCACTTCGAGAAGTATGCTCCGAAACCGCCGCCTTCGCTTCCCGTGAGTTGGAGGGGCTCTCGAATTCTTCGATGGGTGAACAGGCCCAAGAGTTGGCGTGAGCTTGGTTAGTTTTCTTGATAAGTTGCATGAAATAAATTTTCGTCCATGGGGGCCGGTCCATAAGTCAGTGACTCAAATGGACACCTTTGCTTCTGCTCCGCTCACGTCTTTGTCTTCTGATGACGATTTGAGTGTTGGTGAAAACCTGTTCATTCAGAGCTGCTCGCCCGGTTATCACTACGGGAAAAATCATCATTTACAACACTGTATTAGGGTTGTGATACCCCTACTACAACGCTTTTTTGTGTATTGTGTAGGTGGGGTATTGTAGAAAGTCCAAGCTGTTCTACAATACTTGACTAAGTGTTGTTAAGGGTGATGTGATTCATGGTTCGACAATATTTTGCCAAAGTTGTGATTCTCTTTCGATTTTTTTGAAAGCCTAACACAACCCTTGCTTGTTGTTGTAGGAGTATCTTGGACAACACAAGTAGTGTATCGTAAAAATATGTAACACAACACTTGTATAAGTTGAAGGTCTATCTTACAGCCTAGGATGTGTATCGTAGAAATATGTAACACAACACTTGTATAAGTTGAAGGACTATCTTAGACAACCTAAGATGTGTATCGTAGAAATATGTAACACAACACTTGTATAAGTTGCAGGACTATCTTAGACAACCTATGATGTGTATCGTAGAAATATGTAACATAACACTTGTATAAGTTGAAAGACTATCTTAGACAACCCAGGATGTGTATTGTAGAAATATGTAACACCTCTTATTACTATGATGAATAAGATTTGCACGACACTTGTTAGTGTTGTAGAACTATGTTGGACAACACCTAATTATGTTGTAAAGACATTCTTTCACAACCATTGGTTTGTGTAGTTGGAATATGGAACACAACTCTTGTTAGAAGTTGTGTGCATATAAATATTTTGAAAAAAAAAATTATAGCTGAAACCAAATTGCCGAAAGTATTTCACATTCACATTAACATGCCAGTGTAACACATTTACATTCATTCTAACATTGTACAGTTCACAAAGAAAGTTCAGTTCCCAATTCTTTACCCACCAATGAATACATGCCTACAATACCACACTGCAATTATTCCTATAACATTCTGTTCTAGAACTAGATAAAGAGCAAAGTTTTCATTTCTTTCTTTTTTTCAGTTTTCCCCTTCCCATGAAGAAGAGCGGAAGCTATTAAGCTGTCAATAACCATCCCCATAATAAAACAAAAACCGAAAAATTGGCATAAGTATATCTGATATCTGATTAGTTAACCATCCCCATAATAAAACAGCACAAGTCGGGCTATACTCCAGCTTCACAGACTATACCTGAAACTTCATTAAATCCATTGAAATTTATATAAAAGGCACCCAAATCTATTAGCCAAGGAGATTTAAGGAGCTCAATGTGCTCAGCCCTCAACTTAGATCTGAAGTTTCTGCCATTTACAGAGGAGTGTACCTACAAAATCCAGTAGAACCTGAACCCATTCAAAATAGTTGACGGTCACAACTCCACCATTTGCATATATGTCAGGAAGTATGATAACTCCCTTCTTGCTTAGAATCTGAAAATAAATGTCAAGAGTTAAAAATCTTAACTAGATGAAAACCCAACATATGTTCGCATCACGGTTTACAAAATGAGTGGTAAATTATAAATCTCAGCATCAGGATCTCGTAGGGTGATTTGCCGCTCTATGATGTATTTGGCCTTCACATCTCCAAAGATTGTCCCTTTAAGAAAACGAATAAAATGGTATGAACTTACTGGTAAGGTTTTTAATACACATCACAAAAACAAATCTTGAGAAGAAAAGAGACTAACTTGTGAAGAACACCGCCAAGAGCACAGGGAATAAGAACATCACAGTCATGGACAAGAAATTCACTAGCATCCATAGAATCTCCACCTTGGAAATCCTTTAAACTACCCGTAACCTCTTTGTGCTTAAATCAATTTGAACTGCACCGGTGATGTCGCTTACAGCCACAACCTTACCACCTTGCTCATGAATCAGCTTTGCAGCCCTGTAACCCACATTACCAAACCCCTGAAATAGTTCAAAAACTAGTTTAGAAACAAATTTAGAGAGATTCGAAATGCAAGCTCGATTTACAGTTTGAATAGAAAGATTAGAGAGTATCTTTCTATTTACCTAGATTGCGAATTTCAAATCTGTAAGGGTCTGTCCATATTCATTGAGCAAAGCCTCTGTTGCAAATACAACACCTCGTCTGGTGGCAGCTTTTCTAGCTAGTGATCCGCCGAGGTCCTACAAAGATCAAACAATAACGTAGGTGAACATTTACGAACACAAACGCCTCATTCAAATCTCAATAAACCGTTTACGTTTTCCAAATCCCGAATAGGTACTTACAATTGGCTTTCCAAGAACAATAGCGGGAGAGTAACCATGAAATTTAGAGTACTCATCCAAAATCCATGCCATTGTCTCGTAAAACCCAATTAGGATTACAAATTTCAGAACTAACGATGCGAAAATACCACAGAATTATTGTAAATTATATGAATAACAAGTAGTTTTCATACACGAATATACCCGTGCATTAGTTCCCATGTCAAAGTGAGAATGTCCGTGTGAACCCCAATTAGATCATGAATCTTTTGAGTGAAAACACGCGTAAGACGTTCCAATTCACTCTCAATTCCTTTGGTGAACAACCAATTCTACCTACTTGGTTGCCGCTAAACCAAACCTTCCTTCGCTTTGCACTGTGGAGGTCCCTTCGCTTGTTGTCCTTCGCAACTGAACTCTACTTCTCTCGCAACTCGAAAGTTGATAACCTCAGATACAGTTATATAACATACAAACCACAACAGTGAATAAATTGAATCGACATGAACTCAATAAAAAGGAAATGAGCAAATAGAGAGAGAGAGAGAGAGAGAGAGAGAGATTTTTTACCTTTTCGGATGTTGGCTGTGGGGATTTAAGTCAAGCGAGCAAACAAAGAGAACATATTAGAACATATTTGAGAAGAGAAGGAATTGAGTAGCATAACCAAAGCAGAGTTGATTCGGGGGTTGGTGATATTACCTTCTTCCTCGTTCTTGCCGTCATCTTCATCATCGTCTTCCTCGTCGTCATCTTCATCCTCCAATGAAACCTCCAAACATTAAGATAGACAAGTTTAGTTTTCCAAGCATTAAATAGATAGATTCTTGGGTTACACAATTCAAAATGGTACTTGTAATTGACAACCCAGGTGCAATTAGATATAATTCGCCGTAGGTGAAAATCTCACTTGAATTTGAAAGCACTTAACAATATTCAAAATAACAATGGAGTAGTACCTGTCATTGCTATGTTTGTGTCTCAGTACTTCCATAGTTATGAGTCAATCTCTGGATAGTCAACGTCTACGTCTCGTGTCAAAACAAAATTCAGAAACCCATTCAGTCTAAATGAACACAAAAAGTTCTTACGAGCATCAATGCAATTTAAAAGATGCAAGGAGTCCAGGACAATAAAATGTATGTGAAACGAGTTCTCTCTCTTAATTCAGGTATTTGAACTGAGAATACAATAACCAAAACCATGGTTAAAATAAGACTAAAAGCCAACACCATCAGCATCAGATATTGTATCATCCAACTCCACCAGCTAATTCCATTTCACCAGATGCAAATCAATTTTAAGATAAAAATCTAAGAGCGATGCAGTGGTGCGACTAAACCCAAAGATCAAAGACCAAAAAAAAGACCAAATTTTAGTTTGGTCCGTCGACGACGCAGTGGGGCGAGTAAATTTAGTCGAGCGGGGAGTATAAGTTACTTTGGTGGGGCGTAAACTTTATCCCCGCCCCGAAAAAAAAAAAAAAAATAAAATAAAAAAAAAAAAAAAAAAAATAATGGGGCGAACATATAATGTCCGCTTTGGTGTGGGGATCACATATAATGTTCGCCCCACACCAGATCACATATAATGTTCGCCCGAACAAAAAAAAAAAAAAAAAAAAAAAAAAAAATGTGGGGCGAACATTTTACCCCGCTGGTGTGGGCGTAAACTATATGCCCGCGGGTGTGGGGGCGTAAACTATATCACCGCCTGGTTTTGGGGCGTAAACTATATCACCGCTCGACTATATTTGGGTTTAGTCTTTGGTCCCGACCAAATATACTCGCCCACTGTTCATTTAGTCTGGTATTTGGTCGATGGTCCGTCCCGCTACGCCTGGTTCTGAGACCAAAAAAATGGGTATAGTCGCCACCTGCAGCCGCTCTAAGTGCTCATGTTATTCTGTTTTGATCTACAAAACCTACTCATACGCTGCAACGAAAGCCGAATTACGCAATATATAATCGGAAAAAATAAAAGGAAGTTGAAATTAAGTGACACACACCTTTGTGGCCTTGCGTAAACACTTCCATTAGTAGCTCTTATAGATATTTGGGCACAAGCTTCAAATCCCAGTATTTCTCAACAGATGGAAATGTTCTTAGCAACTTCAAGTAAGTTCCATAACTAGAAGCTGAACCCATTAACCAAATTTTTCATCTGCAGCTCACAAACACCAAATATTCATGGCAAATGATCATGCCTCGCTCTTCTACTCGTTTCCCCAAATATTTGGTTTACTTTCAGATCTTTTAAGGAAATCATAGGAAGGGGCTAGAGGGTTAGGTGAGAGACGCGTGAAACGAAACCAAAATTTTGCAGAACCCATATATCAAGACCCTTGGTAAAAGAAACACTGAAGAAAAAATTGATTCAATCAATTGTCAACATTAACTGGACATTAGTGAATTAGGGTTTCGTGGAATTGTTCCTCAGAGAATATGTAGAAGATGAAATTGAGAGTCTTCGGGGAAGATTAGAGATGAGTTTTCTTGAAATATAGAGATGGAAGAATCGAGTTCGTGTCGAAGATTTGATGCAATTGAAGCTAACGAAACTTGGGTTAGGGTTTCACAATTGCAGAGTTAGAAAGAGATAGAGCTCAAGTGGTTGAGGGAGGGTTTGATGGGTGAATGAAAATGATGGGCGGACAGATTTTGTTTCATCCACTCATACGGATTGAAAAAGAATCGACGGTTGATATTGTATTTGTGATACTCATACGGATTGAAAGGCATTTGTGTTTCTCTTTGTGCTAATACGAACTCATGTATTCGGTTTATTATCAACCTTCGACATGAAAAAAAAATCCAAAAAAAATATTAATAAATTTAGGACATTGTTATCGACATTATGATATAAAAAAAATCTAAAAAATGTATAAGAATGAATCGGGAAAATGAAAAATGAATTCGATAATTGGTGTGTTTCTTAGTGCTTTCTCTTTGTGTTTTTGTGCTTTCTCTTTGTGCTTCCGGTTTGGATTTCGACTACCCGCATAGGTCATGAAGTAATTTTGAAAAGTCATACAGATCATGAAGTAGCTTTAGTTCACACTGGTAAACTCAGGTTAGCATGACACATCATCGAAATCGATAAATATGAAGCTCAATGTCGGTTCGAACTTCAAATGTGGTATAACGACATATAAACTATGAACTGAGAAGCTCCAGGAGGGTTAAAACTTCAAACTTAACATGACACATCATCTAAATCAATAAATATGAAGCTTAGTGTCGATTTGAACTTCAAATATGGTATTACGACATAAAAACTATGAACCAAGAAGCTTTAGGAGGGTTCTGACTTCAAACGTAGCATGATATATCATTGAAATCGATAAATATGAAGCTCAACATCGATTAGAACTTCAAACTTGGTATAATGGCATATAATATATGGACCACGAAGCTCTGAGAGGGTTTTGACTTCAAACTTAGCATGATACATCATCAAAATCGATAAGTATGAAGCTCAATGTTGATTCGAACTTCAAACTTGGTATAATAGCATACAATCTATGAACCAAGAAGCTCTGAGAGGGTTCTGACTTCAAACTTAGCATGATACATCATCAAAATTGACTACTCTAAGTCAGAAACTTGGTAAGAACGACGAATCCATCCATTTACAGGTAAGATTCCTTCAAAATATTATACGAACCCTTAAACAAACCTTATTTCTGCATATTATATGCAAATCAGGCTCAGAGATCGAAACCTGGCCCCGAGTTGACTACTGTAAGTCAGAAACTTGGTAAGAATGACGAATCCATCCATTTACAGGTAAGATTCCTTCGAGATATTCTACGAAACCTTTAAAAAACCCTATTTCTGCATATTGTATGCGTACCAGGAACCGAGATCGAAGGCCGTGAGTTGACTACTCTAAGTCAGAAACTTGGTAAGAACGATTTAATTCATCCATTTACGTAAGATTCCTTCGAGATATTCTACGAAACCTTAAAAAAATCCTATTTCGCATATTGTATGCGTACCGGGATCCGAGATCGAAACTCCGGCCGCGAGTTGACCATCGTAAGTCGAAACTTGGTAAGAATGACGAATCCATCCATTTACAGGTAAGATTCCTTCGAGATATTCTACGAAAACTTAAACAATCCCCATTTATGCATATATGTATGCAAACCAGGCTCCGAGATCGAAACCTGGCCGCGAGTTGACTACTCTAATTCATAAATTCGGTAAGAACGACGAATCCATCCATTTACAGGTAAGATTTCTTCTAGATATTCTATGAAACCTTAAACAAACCCTATTTATGCATAAATGTATGCATACCAGGCTCTTAAATCGAAACCTGGCCGCGAGTTGACTACTCTAAGTCAGAAACTTATTAAGAACGACGAATCCATTCATTTACAGGTAAGATTCCCTCAGAATATTCTACAAACCTTAAATAAACCCTATTTTTGCATATTGTATGCAAACCAGGCTCCGAGATCGAAACCTGGATGTGAGTTACTACTCTAAGTCAGAAACTACTTGGTAAGAACGACGAATCCATCCATTACATGTTAGATTCTTTCGGAATATTCTACGAAACCTTAAAAAAAACCGTATTTCTGCATATTGTATGCAAACCAGGCTCCGAGATCGAAATTTGGCCGTGAGTTGACTACTCTAAGTCAGAAACTACTTGGTAAGAACGACGAATCCATCCATTACATGTTAGATTCTTTCGGAATATTCTACGAAACCTTAAAGAAACCCTATTTCTGCATATTGTATGCAAACCAGGCTCCGAGATCGAAATCTGGCCGTGAGTTGACTACTCTAAGTCAGAAACTTGGTAAGAACGACGAATTCATCCATTTACAGGTAAGATTCCTTCGAGATATTCTACGAAACCTTAAAAAAACCTATTTCGCATATTGTATGCGTGCACCAGGATCCGAGATCGAAACCTCGGCCCCGAGTTGACTACATGGTAAGTCGAAACTTAGTAAGAACGACTAATCCATCCATTTACGGGTAACATTCCTTCGAGATATTCTACGAAAACTTAAACAATCCCCATTTATGCATATATGTATGCATACCGTGCTCCGAGATCGAAACCGGCCGCGAGTTGACTACTCTAATTCACAAATTCGTAAGAACAACGAATCCATCTATTTCTGTGTAAGATTTCTTCTAGATATTCTACGAAACCTTAAAAAACCCTATTTCGCATAAATGTATGCATACCAGGCTCTTAAATCGAAACGGGCCGCGAGTTGACTACTCTAAGTCGAAACTTGGTAAGAACGAAGAAACCATCCATTTACGAGATAAGATTCCTTGAAATATTCTACGAAACCTTAAACAAACCTTATTTCCTCGTATAATGTATGCATACCGGCTCCAAGATCGAAACTGGGCGCGAGTTGACTACTCTAAGTCGAAACTTGGTAAAAATGACGAATCCATCCATTTACGAGTAAGATTCCTTCGAGATATTCTACGAAACCTTAAACAAACCTTATTTATACATATTCTAGGCATACCATGCTCCGAGATCGAAACCTGGCCGCGAGTTGACTACTCTAAGTCAGAAACTTGGTAATAACGACGAATCCATCCATTTACATGTAAGAAATACATCGAGGTGGATAAGAAATATATCGAAATTGAACATCCAGTTCGAAGATTACGAGTTAAAATGACCATATTACCCTTACTAGAAATAAAGGTAATAAATATTACAGAGATTGTGAAAATTACTAAACTATCCTTATACAAATAAGTAAAGTAAATATTACGAGATAGTGAAAATGATCATATTACCCTTCATGGAAATTTGTGCAATAAATATTATGGAGATTGTGAAAGTGACCTGACTACCCTTATCAAAAAAAATTAAAGTAAATATTACTGCTTGTGAAAAGCATTCCTTTTTATGTATTTGCATGGATAAAACAAATTTATGTCAATGGTTACTTTTAAGCACATGATTGCATTCATTATACCGTTCCTAATGCGTTGCGTTGGCCCTGAGTTATATCTAGCTAACAAGTTCATTAAATATTATGAAGACTATGAAAATGACCAGACCACGCTTATCGGAAAATAAGTAAATTAAATATTATAAATTGTGAAAATCACCATATTACCCTTACTAGAAATAAAGGTAATAAATATTATGGAGACTGTAAAAATTACCAGACTACCCTTATCTGAAGTGAGTAAAGTAAATATTACAGATAGTGAAAAATGTATGTAATTATTTACAGAGAAGGAGTGTATGTGATTGTTTACAGAGAAGTCTTCGTGTTGTTTGCGGCTCAGTCATCTGAGCATTATTTTTGAGCATAACATTTTGTTTTACAACTCTTATGAAGGGTTGTCATAAAGTTAGTGTATTAAAGAACCACAAACTTGATAGAACATGTAATAGTGTAGGTATGGTTAGTGGTGTAGACTTCCATACAGGAGGTTGAGGATCAAATCCCCCATCCTCATTTCTTCTAATGTTCTATTTTTTTACTTCAACAACACTTATAAGTGTTGTTATACATTTTTATTAAAAAATAAAAAAAAAAGCAAAACTTGTGAGCGGTAAGGATGGTTGATGAGCCAGACGTCCATGCAGTAGATTCATGTTCGAATCTCCCCTATAACCTCATTTTTTCCAAAATTATATATTTTTACTTCAACAACACTTATAAGTGTTGTTGTAGGTTTCTATTTAAAAAAATAAAAGAAAAAACCGAAACTTGTGAACTGAAAGGGTGGTTGATGAGCTAGACTTCCATGCAGTAGGTTCATGTTCGAATCTCCCCTCTAACATTTTTTTTTCATTATCATATTTTTGTGTTCTTCAACAACACTTGTTAGAATTGTGATAGGCTAAGTCACTACATATATGGAACATTATATATTTTACTTCAACAACACTTATAAGTGTTGTTGTAGGTTTCTATTTAAAAAAAAAAAAAATCAAAACTTGTGAACCTGAAAGGGTGGTTGATGAGCTAGACTTCCATGTAGTAGGTTCATGTTCGAATCTCCTCTAACATATTTTTCATTATCATATTTTTGTGTTCTTCAACAACACTTGTGAGTATTGTGATAGGCTAAGTCACTACATATATGGAACAACGTTGTTATAGCTAAAATCGTCACAACTGTTTTGCTTAAGGAGTTGTCGTTTGTTTTCTTAGCGCAACCCCTTGTTTCCTAAGGGTTGGCAGTGATGATATACGACAACTCTTCCTTTGAAACCAGTTGTAAAACATAGGACTTTCTACAATACTTAGCGAAGCGTTGTAAATCTTCAGTTGTAGATGTATATTTTTCCTGTAGTGATAAGTGCTAAAAATTACGCAAAATTACCTCAAAAATCGGTAAAACGGGTCTTTGGATACCATATTATGGAAAAAATTCCAAAAAGTTGAACACCATTTCCCATCAAGCTAGATGCCTCATGAGTCTATTTTCTAATCCCAGGTCATTGGTTTCAAATGGGACATTTTCCTAGCATGTGGGAAGCATCCATAAAAGCGCTCCAAAAGCGCTCGGAAAACAAAAAACGTCCTTTTGCCCTCTTAAACGATGGAATATAGCTAAAAAACCGAGGACCATGTGACGTAGTTACATGTCTTGACCGTTGTCCCTTTTCCCATCAAAATGCACTCCTCTTGAGTAATTTTGCGGAACTCAAAAGTGCCATAAGTGCTAAAAATTAGGCAAAATTACCACAAAAATCGGTAAAACGGGTCTTTGGATACCATATTATGGAAAAAATTCCAAAAAAGTTGAACACCATTTCCCATCAAGCTAGATGCCTCATGAGTCTATTTACTAATCCCAGGTCATTGGTTTCAAACGGGACATTTTCCTAGCCTGTGGGAAGCATCCATAAAAGCGCTCCAAAAGCGCTCGGAAAACAAAAAACGTCCTTTTTGCCCTCTTAAACGATGAATATTTCAAAAAACTGAGGACCATGTAACGTAGTGACATGTCTTGACCGTTGGCCCTTTTCCCATCAAAATGCACTCCTCTTGAGTGATTTTGCGGAACTCAAAATTGCCATATGTGCTAAAAATTAGGTAAAATTACCACAAAAATCGATAAAACGGGACTTTGGATACCATATTATGGAAAAAATTCCAAAACATTGAACACCATTTCCCATCAAACTAGATGCCTCCTGAGTGTATTTACTAATCCCAGGTCATTGGTTTCAAATGGGACATTGTCCTAGCCTGTGCGAAGCATCCATAAAAGCGCTCCAAAAGCGATCGGAAAACAGAAAACATCCTTTTTGCCCTCTTAAACGATGAAATATTTCTTAAAAACTGAAGATATTTGAAATTCAGAATCAACGCAAAAAGATTGTGGCCATTCCGATGTCGTGTTAAGAAGCTACAAGCAAAACGGTAAATAAACCATGATAGGGCTTTTTGTTGGTTTTTGGCCAGGACGAGTTTGAAATATAGATGCGATTTGGTTTACTAAATCTAGAAAACTTTTTCAAATAGGCTTCCAAACTCTATCGGTAGAGTATATTTGAGGAAAGACAATTTTTGCCATAGTGGCGGGCCATCGTGGCCTAGTGGCCGACCACCTTCCCTAATGAAGAAAGGGAGAATAAAAGAATAAAACTCAATCAAATAAATGATTTCTTCTCACTATTTTGTAGAGAATTGAAATTCAGAGTGAACACAAAAAAGATTGAGGAAAGACCATCTTTGCCAAATTGGCCGGTCACCGTGGCCTAGTGGCCGGCCACCTTTCCTAATGAAGAAGGGGAGAATGAAAGAATAAAACTCAATCAAATAAATGATTTCTTCTCACTATTTTGTAGAGAATTGAAATTCAGAGTCAACACAAAAAAGATTAAGGAAAGACCATCTTTGCCAAAGTGGCCGGGCACTGACTGCTTCAATAAAGAAGCAAGTTTTCGACCCATTTTGACTTTTACTTGTTCACTTTAGTCTTATGCTTATATTATTTTGTCTGTTTGAGGAATGTGTAGAGAGGTATAAAAAAACTCCCTTTTAACTCATGATAACAACAACGACTCTCTTTTAGTATTTTCCAAGGAAGATATGGAATAAAAAGATACATCAGCTGGCTAGTAATCCTGCTAGTAGTGTGAAATTTCCTGCTCGTTACAATCACCCATGCTTAACTAGGGGTTTTCCTAGCGATGAAAAATGGAATATTTAGTTCTTCTCTTATTTTTCTTTAGTTTTTGCCTTGTTCTGTTCTTCTGGTTAGGGATGTGTTGCCTTCTTTAAGTTGTAGTTGCCCGTGCACCGCTTATGTGCATCTTAATAATATTTCTTTTGAACGATCGAAAAAGAAGTAAAAGTTTGACACTTGTTTGTTTTCGCTACATAAGGGCAACATACTTTCTAGCAAGCATAAATAATGAAGAAAGCTTTATTGTATGTAAATCGCTTATTTGATCAGGGGCACAAACATTTGACTGTAGTAATTAAGTTTTAAACAGCGTGAAACACACGAAGTTATACTCTATAGTTCTACGCTGATTGAAAAAGTACAGGTTTGTACTTCAAGGTCACACGAAACAAGACAGAAAGTTACATGACCTATGGTTATACCCACATTAAGTAATTTATCATCTCTTGATCAATTTCAGACACTTTGCGATTAAAATCATCAAATGAATCTTCATCAGCCATACAAAGGTTTTCCCAATCAGAATTTAGGTTTTGAAACCTAGCTTCCTTTTCAGAGGTATTCCCATCGAATACAGTTTTTAGGATATCCCACACATTTTTAGATCGAGTGCACGTAGTCACATGGTGTTGAACATTTGGGGTAATGGCATGAATGATAGCATTTAAACCGTCAGAATTTTTCTTTGCAACAAGAATCTCATTAGGTTCATATATACCAATATCCTTTGAAATGGAGACACCGTCTATTGTAACCATTGGAGGATCATAACCATTAACAGCATAAACCCATGATTGAAAATCACGCGCTTGAAGAAAGGCACACATAGCAGTTTTCCACCATAAGTAATTTGAGCCATTGAAGACTGGTGGTCAGTTTACTAAGATAACACTTTTGTCCATAGATTCAAATCGTTACAAACACAGACATATAAAGTCTTTAACGTGTTTGCCTGCTCTGATAGTAAACTAACACCAATATAATTCTGAGAGCACCAACTAATAAAGCGAGCTCAATCAAGAAATATATCAAAGAGTTATATCTTAGTTTCTTAATGTAATCATCAAATCAAACAGATAGAAATTCGTGAGCCTGATTATTATAAGAAACAACTTGAACGGTACCAAAGACCAATGTTCAAGTGTCAATCAATTTATATCAACAACCAAAGGTTGGATTATCTAATTGGTTGAACTTACGCACAACCTGTGATATTTCAATCATATAGAAAATATAATGCGGAAAAGAAATAACACAGATACTAGAAATTTTGTTAACGAGGAAACCGCAAATGCAGAAAACCCCGGGACCTAGTCCAGATTTGAACACCACACTATTGTATTAAGCCGCTACAGACACTAGCCTACTCCAAGTTAACTTCAGACTGGAATGTAATTGAGACCTAACCAATCTCAAACTGATCAAGGTACAATCGGGTTCCTTACACCTCTGAATCTCAGCAAGACTCTGCGCACTTGATTCCCTTAGCTAATCTCACCCACAACTAAGAGTTTCTACGACCCAAAGTCGAAGACTTGATAAACCAATCTGCCTCACACAAAAAAAGTCTATTGAATAGATAAATTTGTCTCCCACATAAATACCTATGAGTTTTGTTTCGTCTTTTGATAAATCAAGGTGAAAAGCAACCTTGATATTATGGAATCACAAACAATGATACGAAGATGTTTGTAACTACTTTTTATCTTACCTATCGAAGATTAAATCTCGAGAAAATCTTAGAGAAGATAGTACTCAATCACGATAGAAAATATCAAGATCAGAACACGCAACTACAGAGAAAATAGTTGGTTCTGGCTTCACAATCCTAATGAAGTCTTCAAGCCTTTAACCTATAGGGTTTTGGAAAAACCTAAGATTAAAGGAGAATCGACTCTAGTCGCAACTAGTATCACACATGAGGTGTGGGGATTAGGTTTCCTAGTTGCTAGAGTTCTCCCTTATATAGTCTTCAAATCAGGGTTTGCAATCAATGTTACCTTGGTAACAAAGCATATTATATTCATCGTTAGATGAAAACCTGATTAAACTCAAGCTGATATCTTTCAACCGTTAGATCGAAATTAGCTTGTTACACACGAATGAAAAGTGACTTCATTTAGGTATGAATAACCGTACCTAAACGTGTACACCTTGTTGGCTTAACAATAGTTAACCGAAGTTAGCCATATGAACACTTTCATATCAACCTTATTCATCTTAACCATAACTAGTTCAGATGACTCAAATGAAACTAGTTCTGGAGTTGTTCAATTGTTTATATTCTCATAGAAGTATACAAGACACAATTGAAGCAAAATTGATTTTGATTCACTTGAATCAATTCATGAACATTATAGCCACCGTTTGCAAAAGATTGCATTCCTTATTATATAAATGTATTAGTTCATGAACAAACCGATTTTAAAACATAACCTACTCAGGTATGCAAAAGGGTACGCATACCTAAGTGGTCGGACTAAGTTTGGGTTCGCAAGAATGCGAACGGGTACGCATACCTTCCAAACTAAGTTGAATTTCCGGACATGAACTTTACGCCAGTACGCATACGAGTATGCATACTAACTTCCCAGACTTTCATTAAACCAACCAGTATGCATACAGGTATGCATACCATGGTTCCCGGACTTGGAATAACTTGCAACAGTTAGCATACAAGTACGCATACTATGCTATATCCAATCATGGTTAATAGTTCTAAACTCCCATATCAATCATTGAAACATTTTTAGAAGACGACAATAGCTGTCTCACACAAACTATTAGCTTCAAAGCAATTTTCAAGTGATCGAATGATCAATACGAAATATTCCGAGTCTATATCAAATGATTATCTCACACAAATCATGTAAGATGTTACCAAGTGATTTTCACATGATCATCTTTTGACTTTTGTCAAGAATATAAGATGAAATTGGTTAAAGAGAAAGCTTACCAACACATATTTCGAGAAATATGTAAACGAGTTAAACTTAGCTCAAAATATCAAATGTGTATAATCGAAGTCAATATAGCTATACGACTTTTGTCTCAAATAGGAGATAGGGTAGATAAACTTTTGATTGATAGATGAGTTCAAGTCTTCACATACCTTTTGTTTATGAAGTTCCACAAGCTCCCCTTAGTAGTTCTTCATCTTCAATCGATGAACGTTGTGAAGTCTAATGCTCAACTACACTTTTTATCCTAATCCGAGACTTAGCTATAACTAGACTAGAAATCAAAACTTATAGTTTTGGCAACTAAACTTGACAACAAGCTTGAGATAGAAAATCTTGCGAGTTCGACCGAGCAGTGCTCTAATACAACTCCACACACTCATATAACCCTCATACCAACACTTCAGCCACACAACATCTCATACAACTTGTTCATCCTTAACCTTGTGGCTCCAATACTACTCTGCTCTTTCCTGCAATTGATTGTTCCATTCAATAAGGACAACTCTACACTCATTCCTACAATTCATACCCATTCACATACACCCATTCAGGCAACTCTGTACACACAATATCAATCTCAACAGCAAGACTATTATCATCTCAGGCAGTTCATAATCATTCCCACCACTTTAACCAGATTCATTCTCTCCAATCACCATAACCACTAGCTCAATCACAATATAACTTCACACTCAACTGTAAGATCATTCTACTTACTAAAGTCCACCCGCACACTAAAATTCTAATAGCTGCATCTAATCCATGAATTGCCTCAACTCAGTTCATTACCATCTCAATTTAATTCATATTCACCTTAATTCAATGCCTCAACTCAGTAACATAAATTTCCGCAAGAACAACCACCATTTATTCATCTCATTCTACTTGTCCAAGTCCATACATCACCTAATAGATTCATATATTTCAACTCAACACAACAACCCCAACACCCACATTTAAAGCTTATCGCCACTATCAGTTGAACAACACTCTGCATCACATACCATTTGTCCCAAACTCAATTTGTGTATCGTCAGTTTGATCCTACTCGCGTCTAAATTTGCTCCTGAAGCTAAATACAAACAGCAGCTTAAGAAGGACGAATAGGATAGAAGCATACTAAGATTATTGCAAACAATAAAATTATGAAAGCTATACTTACCGGTGTAGGTAGTGTAGAAGCAGCTGCAAAGGCAATAGTTACCAGAAGTGTTGCCACTATCATAGTAGTGTTGCCCTCTAAATCTTGTAGGTGTTGATTATTTGCTATTTCCCTTGTGCCCTATTCTTTGAAGAAACATTGAGATTGTAATCACACGGATGCATATAATGTCTCACTCTTGGGTCTAACTTCATAATTCCTAGGCACTTATCTCTATGAGGGGTAAATTTATCAGGGAATTCAACAAATCGCAGGGTGTTTTCCCATTGTTTTCCCGCGGTAATCCATGTAATATATGGTTGGAGATGGGATGTTTCTGAATTAAAAAAATTAAAAAAACAACAGTTGGAAGATGCCAAATCAAAAGGCATCATTGTTCAATCCTTGGTTGTCATAAATCCGCGCAATCCTGCTGGTCCTGTATAACAGCAGCACTCAATTATTTCCCATACATATTTGTTGATTGTTACGATTTTCTTGAAGATTTATGTTTCGTTCTTGTTCGTGATTGTAGGTTATTATGGAGGAAACCCAGCGGACAGTTGTGGAATTCTGCAAGAATGAAAATTCTAATTTGGTTTTTCCCGCACATGAGGTACCTATTTTATTTATGCTCAGAAATTCAAAAAAGTAGTTTGTATCACTTGAACTTATTAAAACCAGTAACCAACATATAACCATCTTTCTTTCCACACTTGTAGGATCAGAATATCGCGACAACAATACTTCGCGAGATTAATAAACAACGACATTGCGAGGGGTCGCAAGGGAGAAAAATAAATGACGTAACGAATGACGATAGCCAGAACATGAGAAAAGTGTGAGAATCTGGCGAAGGTAAAGAGTGTCGCGAGGAAGAACACTTATGCACTTGCGACACTTCGCGAGTTATAACCGAAAATAAAGGACAGCTTAGCTGTCATCTACTATGTAATACCCTATATAAAGGGTCGAGTAAGTATGTTGTAGGGAGAGTTCTCTTTGAATTGTTAAGCAAGTCATTAGGAGAGAGAAAATTTAGAGTGATTGTAATTTCCGTGTTTCCTTCTCATCCCAGAGTGTAAAAAATTCATGAAATTAATGAAGAAGAATTATATTTGTTCATCTTAATATGATCTATTAGTGTATAATCTAATGAGGGGTGTGGTGTAGGATTTCCTGCAACTACATATGCGCTAGAAACAGGGACTGAATAGAGATCAACATTGTGATTTGGACAAATTTGGAGAAAAAAGAAAAGAATTTCATACAATTTACGACAAGTTGTAGAAATTAAGAAATGGCTAGAAGAAGGAATACATCAGAACAACCAACTACTGTTAGAAGAAGCAGGAGATTAGCTGGAGAAAGGAGGAATGAAACAGGTGAACCCTCAAGAGTAAATACGAGAGATAGAGAAGAAGGCCAAATTCAACCACCAATTCAACCAGCAACAAATAGAGTGATGGATTATTATAGAGTGAGTGTGCATACATGGAGATCAGATTCTATGGAGGAAAGAGAAGAAGTGCAACAATTGATGAATGATGGACAAGAGGAAAGAAATCGAGAAGAGATAGGAGAAACAATTCGTGGAAATGAAGAAATCGCAGCATTGGAAGCGTTGAGGCAAATGATACATGAAGAAAGGCGGTTAGAAGCGGAAGAACGAGCAAATTTAACAAGGCAGAACCATGAATTAAGAATGGAAAATATGAGATTGCAGAATAGAATATCAAGGAGTAATGCCAGGTCAAGATTAGGATCAGTTAGACAGGATGTGAGAAGAACATTACCTGCAGAAAATGTTAATCAAGAAAATTTAGAAAGAGAATTAAACTTTGGTGAAGGAGGTTGCGAAAGAAGATATTAATAGGAAATCAAGAGAATTAATAGGAGATCGTCATATTTTACGTCCTGAAATTATACAGAATGGTCAAAATGATGGAAATCAAGAAGAAGGAAGAAGAATATTGCATGGGAGAGAAACACGGAGGAAACAAAAGGAAATTGAAGATGATATTGAAAAACATTATATTGAACAAGCGCGTTTAGCTTGCGAAAGGGAAAGATTAAGAGCGGAGATGGAAGAACGGGAGATGGAAGAAGCAATACGGCAGAATAATCATGACAATAGAGAAAGAAGGCGCGAGCAAAATCGCAATAACGGGAGCATCAATGAAGAATACGAAAGTGTACAAAGGAGAGCTGATGGACAACCAAGAAGAGAAAATGACAGATATAATGGTGTGAGAATTCGTGAAAGAGATGATGAAGAAACTCGCAGAGAAAGAAGAGAAGAAAATGATGAAACAGAAAATATAAGTAGACACGAACGCAGAACGAGAGAGGCAGAGTTAAAAAGACCAATAAATTCGAATTCTGAGGCAAATGAACAAATTTTGAGGGAATTGGCAGAGATGAGAGGAATATTGAACAGTAGAAGTGGAGGATGAAGAAGACAATTAGATGAAGCTATCGCAGAAGCAGCAAAGAATCCTTTTACATTAGAGGTGCAGCTAGCTGGAATACCTCCAAAGTGCAATTTGCCTGTGTTAACAAGCATTTTTGATGGATCAACATGTGCAATACAACACATTAAAGCTTATGTGAGATGTATGCTGCAATGGGAAAACCATGATGCTATACTATGCAAATATTTCGCGTCAAGTTTGACCGGAGAAGCATTGAAGTGGTTCGAGGGTTTGCCAAGAAACACAATCACGTCATTCAACCACTTACAAGCTATATTTTTATGGGCGTATATAAGCAACAATTCCTCGCGACCGGGTATCGAAGATGTATTTGGGCTAAAACAAAGAATTGGGGAAAGCTTGAGGCATTTGACTGTAAGGTGGAAAACGATGTGTAGCGAGATGTCTGGGCGAGTTGATGAAAGATATCTTATTTTATCATTCATAAACGCTATGTTCGCAACCAATCTATTATACATTCAAGTTTTTAGAGTCAAGAATACAATCACGATAACTGAGCTGCGAGAACTTCAAGAAGAATATATTGCTCTAGAGGAACGGAAAAACGAGATGGAGTCATATCCAGTGGCGAATACAAGTTCAAGTGTTGCGAATGCAAGTTTATTACCCAAGTTGATAAATATAGTGGCGAGCACCTCGCAAGGGCAACAAAAAAAGAAGGTAGATGATGGTCAACAAAAGATAGTGGCTATGGGAAGTCGCGATCAGGAAGAATTTGAAAGAGAACGGAACTACTACAACCGATGAGGAAATAATAATATTCAGAGGCTGGATCATCCGCAAGAAACTTATAGAGGCCAAAGGCAGAATTACCATGGAGGGCAGCGACGACACAGAGTAGAGTGGGAAGAAATCAAGATGCCGCCGCTGAAGGCCAGTGTGGAAAGAATATGGAAAGCAATACTTTTAATGGAAGATATACCAGCACCATGGAATATGGGAAATGAGCCACCTCCAGGTGATAAAAGCCATGAGTTTTGTCTTTACCACCGCTTTCACGGACATTCAACAAATGATTGCAGAAACATTAAAAGAATTATTCTCAGAATGATTGATCAGGGAAAACTAAATCATTTCTTGAAGGCGAGGAGAAAATTCAACCGTTACCACCACCACCAGAAATGCATGGAAGAAAAGGAAAAGAAACATTTGTGATAGAAGTTGGAAAGAAAGCTAAAAATTTGTTTTGTAACTCCATTGTTCATTCATATCGCACAATTGAAGATTTTCATGACAACGTTCTCAGTAGAGTTTTCGCGAGGGATGTTGATGATAAAGAGGTGATGAATATAGCGAAGGCATCGCAGCTAAAAGAGTGGCAATTGCAGGTTATTACTTTTACTGCAGAAGAGATACCAGAAGGCAGGGAAATACATGATAGTCCATTGGTCGTAAATCTAGAAATTAATCCGAATCCTATTGATGGTGAAGATGATGAAGCAGAAAACTGCTGGGCGATCAACAGAATCCTAATTGATACCGGGAGCTCAGTAAACATTCTTTTTTATCATACTTACAAAACCATGGGAGGGAAGGATGCAGATTTGATACCTTCGACGTATAAAATATATGGCTTCAATGGTACCGCGAACAAACCTAAAGGAGAAGTACACATGAGAATACCTTTACAAGGATTATCAACGGAAATTTTGTTATGCGTAGTAGATGTTGAGTCACCTTATAATGCATTAATCGGGCGGCCATGGTTGCACGAAATCTTGGGTGTAGCATCAACTTACCATCAGTGTATAAAGTTTCCTCATCCTAGTGGAATTGGAATCATAAAGGGAGATTGGATGGAAGGGCAAAAATGTTATGAGATAGAGGTAGAGAGCTGTGAAGGAAGAACTGCAAAAGAGAAGAGTTGGAAGCAGAATGTAAGAGATGAACAACGAAGAGAGAGGTTGATGGTGGATGCCATAGATGTGAGAAATGAAGATGCATTGCAAGACAAGCACAGGAAAACAGCTGAAAATTATAATGAAGAGGAGCAATCAAAAAGTTTGAATGGAGCAGAGGCAGAGAGCAGTAGGAGCAAAAGATGCAAGAAATGATTAGGTGTTATTATCAAAGTTAGTAACAAAAGTACATTAATAGAGGGAAGAAGGAATAAAAGGGGTAAGAAGTGAATAGTTGCGAGAAGTGACAAAGATTTAATGATGAAGGCATATCAAGGATAAAAAGAAGAAGTAGTAGTTGAAGAAAAATTCCGCGAAGATCTCGCTATAAAGAATGTATGAAAATTTGAAAAACATTATTACAAACAAGCAAAATTGTGCGATAGCTTCGCAAACAAAATAACAAGAGATTATCAAAAATAAATGATTGATTGAATTAACAAAAATGAATGAGTGAGTGAATGGGACGAACCTTTATGGCGTACACCCTAGTTCGCGAATAACATTTCGCAAGAGGCAAATGTAAGACCTAAAGTGCGTCATATAAGGGGGAATCTCTTGACATGGCTCAGGTGGAAGGTTATACCGCCCCTGAAGCCTGAGTCATGGAAATTTGGGGCCAATGAAAGCCGATCCGGGAGAGATACCTTGGATTTCCAACTAAATATATAAGGTTATACCCTGGTTGGACGCCCGAGGGTCTCTTCCAAGGAGTCAGTGTATGCTCAAGGCGCCGGGGTACACGGTTGAGCCAAGAGTGCCAGGGCATTTGAAATGTCTCGGCCATTCTTGGCAAGTCTTGGTATATGCTGCACTCGGCCGAAGAAAACTCCACTTAGGGTGCGTCTCGTAACCATAAACCATATAGGTATAAGGGATAAAGAGGTCGAAAACAACCGGTTGTTGTTAAGACCGGATGGGAGGAGCTAGTCTTGTATGGCCGATGTACGCCTCCTTGAAGGGGCAACCAGGGAAAAGATAAGGGCGGCACCCTCCATTAGGGAGCTGATAAGTGTCAAAAGACGCAAATGTCATGAGGCTTTATTTTCGCAAGGAAATTTAGGCTTGTCATATTTGTGCGATGATCCTGAAGAGGAAAAAATACTAATGAAAGGTTAAGGCGAGATCAATGGGTTTTTACATGAAAATGTAAAAACGTCCTGCGATCACGTCGCAAAGACGGCAATGTCATGGGATTATGTATTCGCAAGAATATTTAAACCTGTCATATTGTCGCAAATAAAATATCCTGCAGAGGCAAAAATACTTATGAAATGATAAGACAAGGTCAATGGGTCGTTACATGAAAATGTAAAGACGTCCTGCGACTTTGTCGCAATGAGGGGTGGCGAAATAAGACCTTTAACTAGGAAGGCAAAATAAGACCGCACAAAACAATGATAAGGCAAGATCAAGGGGTCATTGCATTCCTTGTACATACGTCCTGCGATCTTGTCACAATGATGAAATTCAATACTTGAAAATAAAGCCACACAAAAAATGGAGGAAGCAAATAAGCTTGCGAAAATGATTATATTTCTTCAGACAATTGATCAAATCTTTCATTTGAAAATGAATAACAAGAGGCAAGTATGGGAATGAATAGGCTAATGTTTTGTTATTCATTTCCATAAGATAGATTCATGCAGAAGTATTTAATAAACATATGCAAGTAAAGAAAATGAAGGTTGATTTCATATTTGGTGGTCCAAGAAATTTACAACGAAGGATTGCAGAAATAGAAGATTGAAAGAGTGTATATACAGATATTAAAAGAAGCGAAAGGAGCCAAAAGAGAAATTATTTCTTTGGAGATTCTTCTTCTTTGTCAGATTCTTCAATTTCATCATTCTTCTCGCCAGATTCTTCCTCACTAGCTTCACTATCAGAAACATCTGAGAAAGGCATATTTTCAGGAATATCATCAACAAGACAAGGGTATGAACTAAAAGGAATGCGATGATCATTGCAAACTGCCTCAATAGTTTGATTGCGAAAGCGAACAGCATCATTGTTAAAGTTCGCCACCGTAGCTTGCAGTTGTTTCTTCAACTTAGAATACTTGTTGTTGCGAAAAGAAAAGTCCTGTGCGAGTTGTTCCTTCTCAGACTCAAGTTCTTCAATTCTTGTCTGAAATCTCTTCTCGGATTTTGCAAGACATATGACAATGAATTAACAATTTAACAGCAGAAGTAAGGAGCAGTAAAGTATAATAGACAACCTTCTCTGTCAGATATCATATCTTTAACCAAGGAAGTATGCTAGGCATGAAGACTAACATCAACACCTAAGTTATTTCTGGCATTGTCTAAAACCTTCGCAGCCCAAGCAAATTCATCATTATTATTTATAACAAGAAGTGAACGAATTTGATTTTCTCGCTCGTTAAGTATGGTATTCTGGCGAAGTAATTCATCCCGTTCAATTTGTACTTCAAGAAGATACTTTTGAAATTCGGCTAATGCCTGTGCACCATTATTAGCAATGCGATCTTTGTCATCTATAAGGTCACTAATTTTCTTCCTTAAAGTTTTGGTTTTCTTATGGGAATCAAGATACATTTGTTTAAATTAGTTGGCTGAACTCAAACCGGATCTATGCTCAATCTCTAAGAGGTGATATTTGGCTTGAAGTTCATTTAATGGAAGGGAATTAATTCTGTTTGATGAATTACTTAAAGATTCGTTGAGACGAGCAAGAAGAATGTCATTATCCATAGGATCGGGAAATGAGTGAAGAAGAACAGCTTATTCAGAAAGATTATATACGTCTGCGAAAATAGTAAGTTAGGAAAAGAAGGACAAGTGAAAAAGTAAAGATGAAGAATAAAAAATTTCGTACCATAAAGTTGTTGATTAGCATTTTGAAGAGTAGAGATTCTATTATTTTGAGTGGACAACTCATTTTCTAATTGTTGGATTCTTTCGCGAAGAGCAGCGGTTTCATCCTCATGTTTCTTGCGAGAGTCTGCAACTTCAATTTGAAGCCGAGCATTCTTTTTCAATTGAATATTGTGTCTCCTCTCAAAATCTGAGGCAACGACAAAAGAAGTTCTTCCGGCCTGTAAAGAGAGATGAAGAGGCAGTCAAGATATAACATAAAACTAAAATCATAAGGAAAAATAAAAATTCAGACATACCAAGGAATTAAGTGCGCTCAAGAAGCTGGGAGATACAGATCTGGAAACCCCTTTAAAAGAATCGTTGCCTTCCAGCAAAGTAGCATTACACACATTCGCGAGAGTCTCACAAATGGTAGAAGGATGATTGCTTCCGGTTCCATGCAGGGAATCTGAGAAGATATTGGACAATTGATCCATGGGGGATCCCATTGATTGACTCCCCTTTGCGAAAGAAGTGCTTAAATCATTGTTATCTTCATCAAATGTTTCCCTAGATGAGGAACTTGAATGAGAAGGAGATTGAAATTTTCGTTTTTTAGAAGAAGGACCAGAAGATTCATCCTTGCGAGAAGTGGTTTTATTCTTGCCTTTAACCTCGCAGCTTCAGCTTCTTCAACTTCAACCTTCGCACACGAATAAAGATAAGAAACAGAGGCAACAATATTGTTTAAAATAACAAAAGAAAGTGTTTCTTACTTCATCCGTGATCGATCGAAGTATCGCCAGGGTATTTGATTTTGGATTTCTTTGTAACTTCTCCTTAGTTTGTCAATCTAAAAATTTTGCAAGTTTAATAAATATAAGAGGAAGGAAATATCGCAAAGCAAAACTGAAAAAA
>JAJJWW010012520.1:0-151747 GCA_023531295.1 Papaver armeniacum
CTTCGACGGTTTTTACTACTTGCTGTCTTTACAAATGCATATAATCAAACTCGCTCCGCACGGCCGCGAGAACGAGCAAGATGTGCGGTGAGTAGCCTCCGCTTTCCTTGCTAATTTTAGCAAGGAATCAGACTTCTGGAGGGTGGAGATAGTGGAGCGAAGCTTTCTTCGCAGTCTCCGCGTAACAAATACACAAGATTAAAGAAAATTCTTTATCGAATATTATTGGCACTCACAGGATGATAAGGGATTCATGTGGATAAATAAAGAATTGAGATGGTCAAATAATTTGACTACCTTCTTTGAAAAGTAAGATGTCAATTAAAGCCGTGAAGTTATTCCCCAAACAGTCCATAGCATCATCAAATGAATTTCCAACTAAACCTTTCAATCGTGATCTCAAGTTCTTTTCATTGGAAACAAGTATGGAATTTTCACCGCAAGAGTAGAATGGATTTTTTCTAATTTGACACATCGTTCTTGAATTGCTTCGCTTTTACACTCGAAAGTTATCTCTACCTCGAACAAGTTTATCCTCTCGCGGTAATTTCTTCAAGTTGGTCTTTCCAAAGTATGATTAGCTTGTTCTTGTTCTTCACATAATTTTTGACAAGCATCATATCACTTCGCGTAATAGTTCATCACCTTATTCAACAACGTTTAACGCCATGCAAGAGTTCGATTCTCATCTCGAGCAAAGTTTGCAACCCAAATCGATTTAGTCAAAGTATAAGAGAGGCGTAGATAAATCATTACTTAACAAGTCTTGCTTTTAGTGATATAAATCAAAATTCTCTTCGATAAGTTATTTATTTGATCACCAGATAGTATGAAGATTATCTAAGAGATTATATCGTCTGTCCAACTATCTCTTCCCAACTCGAATCCTTCAACAATGGACTCATCTGATATATCTCCATTATTCAGCTTCGGTTTAATGCTTGAGGGCGTAACAAGAATTTGAGTTGTAAAAAAAAAAAACAAAGGGGGGAGTGGCTAGAGTATACCTTTTAACTCCTCATTTTTTCCAAAAGACTGTCACGATCTACGTAGAGGTCAGTGAAATTTCGATTTTCAAGGTGAGAACTATTGCACTTCGCTGTCATAACTTGAGATCATCCTCAACTTATTAATCTCTTGAACCAAAGATGCTTGCGAGACCTTATCAACCAAGGTGTTTGCTTAAAATCTCGCAGACGTTGGATTTGATGACGCAGGTATCTTTGGCATCATTCTACTTAGATCCTAAAGAACTTAAAGGCCACATCTATTCCCCTTCCAAGTTTTCTCGCTATCGTTAAAGGAATTTGCTTCAATTAAAGAAGACCAGTGATCTTAGTCAAAGGGAACCTCAGTGAGAAGAAGAGGATGCCAGGAAGAGAAGTGACTGGAGAAATAGAGGGCATTGATAATAGAAGGAGGTGTAAGATTGTTTTTAGTAGGGCTATTATGAGGAACTTGGTCTATGAGGAGTTGAGGTATAGGAATGTTGCCGCGAGCAATGCCACAGCACAGGAAGGAGGTACGTAGACTTGTCTCATGCGAAGATTTCGCAGCTAGAGAGGACATGGTGTGAATTGGGAGGAACCAACGTCGGGAGTGATGACAGGTCTGGAGTAGTCAGGTCTTTTGGGAACATGACCAAGTAGCTTTCACCATCCTCGCGAATGACAAATTAAATAAGAAACAGTAGGCAACAACGTATTGTTGATAAAAAAAAAAAAAAAAACAAATGTTTCTGAATACCTTGTCACTGCGCAGACTCGTCTCTTTGAAGCCATAGATTTTGCTCGCTAAGTGGGCTTGGGCTGTGCGAGGGTTCTTGTATGCGAAGCAGATTTCATGGCGAGCCCAAAGAAAGAAGAGGGTCCTTCTACGATAAATCTAGTTCCTCGGGGTCGGGTTCTTGCTAAACAACAATGGCGTAAAAGAACTACAAAGTTAATCATACCAAGCAGGTGATTTGGGCGAAGAAAGTGTGAATCTCAAATTTGATCAACAACAAAATCATCAGTATACGGCAAAAATTAACAAACCCGGATCGCTCATGAGAGTAACCAACCGGTAGAGAAGAAGCTAAAATGGTGAAGAAGACTAGAAGAGGCAACAGCAATAAGCCAACACTTGACGTAACGATGAAGAAGAAGAACACGTGCAAGATTGATGAAGAAGATGAAAAGGAAAAGGAAAACTCTTCACGTGGGGTGCTCCTATAAACAGACGAGGTAATGTTGGGCGACCGGTTAACATTAAATGCACCTAAAAAAGAGGTAAATATAGACACGTGCAAACTAAGCCCCCAAGCTAAATCCAAGGAAGCCGATACGTAAAAGAACTTTGTGTAGAATCCAAGAATACAAACATACTTCCTAATGAGGCGAGGAGCCTTCGGCGAAATTGATTATTTTCCTCTAAATTCATGAGGCGTTGTAAACGATACTGCAGTATACGTAGAAACTTCGGAACTTCGCAAAAGTAATAGAGGCAGGCACGTACTTTTCATGTCCAAAGATTCTTCCGCTCGTTGCCTTTATCAACAAAGATCAAAGATTACCACCACTACATGATTTTTTTCAAAGATCGCTCTCTTCAAGCGGCATATTCAAGGACAAAGAGGCAACATGCAGGATCATAATATCGCAACATACAAGGCTCATGGGTTAATAAACGACGCTGGCTCGCAAGGAGTCGCAGAGCTAAAAATAAACGACGCAATGGATAACGGCTGATTTAGACATAGAAGAAGACGTGAGAATCAGGTGATGGTTAAGAAGTGTCGTGAGAGTGAATGTTTCAGGCATTCATATACTTTCATGGATATCCTTAAAATAAAGGGTGGAGCTTAAATTATCATCCACTATGTATTACCCTATATAAAGGGCTAAATGAGTCCAGAAAAGGGAGAGGTCTTTTTGAATCAGAAGCAAGTCATTAGAGAGGAGAAAATCAAGAGTGGTTGTAATTGCTTGAGTTCAGTCTACATTTCTTTCGTAAACCTTTCAAAATAATTAATAAAGTGTATTATTATTCATCTTCAAATGTATTAATTAAGCAAATTCGAAGTAAAGGGGAGTGTAGTGTGGGATTTCGCTACTACACGCTCTATGATAATTAGTCATGTTAATCAGCTGTCCAAAAACCCTCCAAATCTTATCATTTTCACCTAGTCAATATAGCAATAACTTTTGGAAAAAGGAAACATATATACTAACTAGCAAAAGGGCATCAAATAACCTCCCATAACTAGCAAAAGGGCATCACTTCTTTTAAGAGATATGCTCGGAAAATCACTGGTGCAGCCAAGAACACCATTCCCGTGTGCCTAATGTTCAAAATTGTAATCGATCAAATGTATCTAGTTTTCAAATTGTAAAACGTAATATTTCAACCAATCCCAATCTCTACGAAATGTAACTATTAACTCAGAAGAATACACATACCTGGGTTACGTGAATGTCGCCCGTGCATCCTGTCGGGCGTGGCATTGGAGTCTACCAAATTTTCGGTCATTTTCCATTACAGGAACATGATAAGTACTGTGATTTTGCAGGTTCTTTCCATTACCACCTTAGGTTGTTGTTGATTTTGGTTCCCCAGTATTACCACATGGATTCAAATTATCTTACATTTCTCTAGTTTATCACCTGGGAACTGAAGAGAAAACGAGAGAGGCATGTGCTAAAAAAACTTCTCCTTTTGGAAATAAAAATCAACTGGAGGGCCTAAAATATAATGGGCACAAACCTTAACCCTTTGTCTAAATAAAAGATATCTCTCATGTATTCTTTTTCCTCCAACGTGTACCATCATATCACATTACAAGCAAAGAACTTCCGTCTATCTCACAGTAAAAAGCTACGGTGTTCAAAGATGAAACAACATACATAAATGCCTATCTCTGAGATGAAAAAACAGAAAATAGACTCTTTTTTTTTTTTTTTTACAAAGCATTGTCATACCTGGTGCATTTTCACATATGTCACGGCAAGAAACATCACTTGGATCAGCAAGAGCAACTCTTACATGTTTATTACACAAAAGTGTACCTACCAATGACACATCAAATTTATCTCAGGGAATGTGCAAGATTTGCATTAATCCTGGCATGGATGCTGAAGAGAAAAAAGGAGAACCCGCAAAGACTCTTATTAACTCTATAGACTATTCTGATAAATGGAGACATATTTGAAGATAATGTGTGCGTTTATCTATCCATGCACACACCAGTCAAACCCCAACTTGGGAGGACCATACGGACGATTTCAGGTAGGTGAGGGTCTCCCCTCTCAGCTAATTGTAAGCAAAAAAAAAAATCACTTAATCTTGAGACTAACCCTTCCTAAAATATAATAATTTTTACACGGAACACATACGCCATAAAAAGCCTAGAAGTAATCAAGATGTAACTATGGAAGAATCATTCCCATTTAAATAGCTTATTTTATTTGTTTGGGTCAATCATTCCTTGGAAGCAACTTTACCAATATCAAAATCAGCACATGGCCGTCGGGCCAGTGGTTTCAAGGTATTTCTGAAATTGCCATATTTTCCTTTCACAGATGTGCTTAACACACATTGAAGCAATCCCTCTAATACCAGTTCAGATGGATATTTTAGTTCAGTAATAAAATTCTAATCCAATGTTAAGTCACTTGCATGATAAATATGAACTAAAGTTTGTTTCAAATTCACTATGAATATGTTGAATAAAAATTAAATTCAGTATCTGTAGAGGAATATGATAATCATATACAAATAATCAAACATCCAAAAAGAGATTAGCATATAATCAGGGTCATCAAAAGTAGAGCTGCAGTGGTGAATCGGTGATGGGAGTGGTAGTCCATATGGTGGTCGGGGGCGGCTATGGTAGCGATTTCGTTAGGGTTTTCATCAGTTCTGGGTTCTCTTCAATGATGGGCAGTTCCATCTCGGTATCTCTAATGGGCTGTTTTATTCAATGTTGTTTGTTTAGTTTGTACTGGGCTTCTTAGCTTGGTTGAGGTTGTGTCCCCTGGCTTTTGTTTTTTACTCTTTGTAAGGAACTTTTTTTTCAGGATAGTCCTTGCACTTTCTACTGAAAGTTGTATCTCTGTAATTTGTGTCTGGGTCTAGTTGTAATATATTCTTATTTCTTCAATATAATCTTCTTTCACGATCAAAAAAAAAAAAAAACCTTATCATCGCAGAGCCCATAGAGCTGCTTCATCAGCTGCACAGAAAAGGATAGTAGCAGCACTCTCACAAACATCACAAAGTGTTTGCATAATTCTTCCTTCTATTATCACTCATTTCTCTTGCTTTTGCCTCTTCGACAAAGAACATCGTCCATATATTACACTACAGTTGCGATTGATAGGGGACAAAAATAAAGACTATAATTCTTATTCGGAAAGGAAAAGACCGAAAGAGGAAAAAAAAATTACTTAGTAATTCGATTTTATAAAATGAGAGAAAAGGAAAAGGATCAGTGAAAAAGAGAAGATCTGACACTGATCTTTTTTTTAATCACTAGATTATACTGATATTGATTGTGATCTGATGAAATACAGCTCTTTACTCTCATATACACACACAATGTTCCAACTAACTGTGCTGTTGGTGTTTGGTGTTTTTTTTTGTTGTTGTTGCTTGTGCTTGTGAATTCTTTATTGTACTGCACAGACTAGACAAAGGAAAAATACACGGAGACTATGAGAGTGGGTGTGGTGTGGGTCCCATATGGGGTGTCGAAGTACCAAGTACTAGCAAAACTAAATTGATAGTAGTCAAGAGGAAAGCCGGAAGTAATACACCGTCTGAGCGTATACAAACAGGTGCTAGATTGTGCCGCCGCCTATTTTGAATGTGAAAATTATGCTAACACCGCCCCACCCATTGGATGCTAGAGCATGGATGGGTTGTTATCTTTCGCAACAAAGAAATCGGGGCCCGCCTACCCATGGGTTATCGTAATACCAGGACCCCTAAATAAAAGAGTTTTATAATCAAACTGTTGAAATAGAAATAGAATATGGAAAAACAAAACAAGGAGAACTCTTACTCAATAGAGATAAGTTACATATATTTAAGCCTCTATATATATAGGCCATCGAGGTAAACCTTGGTTACATCTATATGAGACCATACGGTAAACCCTGGTTAAATCTATATGAGCCGCACATACATGGGCCCAAGACCTTACAACACTTCCACTTGTGGCCCCAACATTAATGCTTCATATGTAGTGCATCACATATAATGCTTGAGACGTAGTTCTTCAAATGTAATTCTCTCCTCGATGACCATCAGTATCTAAGTCTATCGCCTCATTAAAACCTCTCAGGAAAATCGGAAGGACAAAACCTGAACTAAGGAAAAAAAGTACAATATTAAGCAAACTTAGAAAAAAGGAAAACTACATTCTTTGAACTTTGAAACACGACATTACTTAAATAAAAAACAATGAAAATAAGCTATTAAAAATAAAAATCTAAACTCCATAACTTAAAATTAACAAAATTTTAATTAAAATGGGCCCGATTAAGTTCTTGCCTCTACGATTGCTTATCGATATAGCTTTATGTTTCAACCCAAAGTACATTTTTGCATTTGGAGCCCAGTGTCTCGAGATCTATTTGCATTATTTCCCTTTCATCTCTCTCTCGATTATGTTCAATTCGTTGTTGAGTTGTATCTAGCAACCTTTCCATAAATTGGTTTTGTTGTTACTCGTGAGGTGCGATTTGTCATTCGAGATTCTTTTAGATAATCAACAAGTTCTTCGCCCGCGTCACTCGTTTGGAATCTTGCGATGAGGTGTAACGGTGCGGTTGTTAAAGCCCCTTTTATTAATTGTGACTTTTCTCTTAGTACGACTTGCGTTTATCATGTGTAAATCCACCGATTAGAAGTGGGTTTGAGTATTAAAAATATTTGAGATATTTCCATGATATTGAGATGAGAGGACACAAATCCTTATCCATATCTTCATCTCCACCTACTTGTGCATTTGGAACATTTTTAAGCATCTCATACTTAACATCGCGAGAAAGGGGTTTTTGTGTATTTCAATATAATTGCTTCTCGCCACTACCATCTACATCAATGTAAACAAACCATAATAAAATACACATAAATTAAATTATTTACAAACAACATATACAACAACTATAATGAACATATTTAGATACATACCCGGTTATTATGGTCCGGGACTGGATTACTTGCAATGACTCTTGCAACACATTGAAAAAATTTATCCACTTCCAGATTTGATTACGCTAGACTATTACGAACACTTTTTATAGTACGCCTGCGTGTGGATTCCCACCACAAGCGTCTACAAATTTGTGAAAAACGGTTTCATAAAACTTATTTTTATCTTCAAAACTACTTTCATCTAGAGTACGATCGTGGTAACAATGTGAGTATCTTCCAAATTACTAAATCTCGCTCATGTGTTCTTTTTTTCCTTTTGAGTTTTGCGACATTGTGATGACCAATTTTTTTTTTTAAAAGAACTCTTAAAATACTCCCTCTGAATTCTTAAATAATAGGCTGGTTTTATAAATAGATATTTGAAAAAAAATAGGTTGGTTTCTGGTGGGAAAGTTAAATGTTACTTTAGTTTCTGGGACCACTTTTCTCTTAACTTCTTTTGATGACAAGTGTAAGTGGACCGTTTCACTTTACTTCTTGCACAGGCAAGTGTCATGGGGACCATTCCCGGTTCACTTCTTTTATTGACAAGTGTCATGGGAACCCACTTTCATGATTAGTTTTCTTAATTTCCTTAATTTTCTCTAAAAACAAAACCAGCATGTTAATTAAGAACGGAGGGAGTAGATAATTTGAGAGATTTTTGTGGAAAAAAAATTGTAAGAAAAGGATTTGGAGTGATTTGAATAGAGAATTAGAGTTGTATTTATAGAGGATTTTTGAGAAATTTTTGGAAAAATGACCGTTGAGATCCGAAGCGGTAGAAGATTAAGCGTTGTGAATGATGGATGGTTAGGATCGGGTGTGAGAGAGATCAACAACCTAAAAAACTCAATACCATCCCTCACTCCGGAATAAAAGTAAAGACCGGTGGAGCTTACCCTCTCTCCTATTGGTTGGTGAGCGTAACCCCGTTAACTCGTTAGCTAATTGATAAACCATTCGTATTAAATTAGGATGAAATTTATTAGATATGGTGCGTTGATCGACAATATGCGGTGTAGATTGGGTGAAATTTGTTGGGACACACGCAACAGACGACCCCTCATTATTTAGAAAAATTGTTATATTAATTTACGTGCATTTATTGTGAAAATCGAGAAAATAAAGAAAACTACTATATTAATTTTGGACATTTATGATTAAAATAAAAAAAAAATCAATTCAACATATTTATGGAATAAAATAATATAATTTATATTTTTTGAATCTTTTATAATTTCATGTATTTATTATAGAAAATCCAGAAAAAAAAAAATACTATATTAATTCTTACATTTATGACTTAAATAAAAAAATCAATTCAACATATTTATGGAATAAAATAATATGATTATATTTTTTTAATCTTTTGTAAGGAAAAAAAATCTAGAAAATGACAAAGAAAACTACTATATTAATTTTCCTAACGAGATTGGGGTATACCCAATTTTAAGTGGACTCTTTTTTAAGGGCAAGGGTGGGGCCCATGGGTAAAGTTACAAAACTACCCTTTCCCATTATAACTCTAATTACTACCTAAATCAGTTTTCATTCTCTTCATTTCATCTTCTTCTCTTCTTCTTCTCCTCATCAAACACATTACGCTCCTCCATCCCCCAATCAAAACTTCGTCGATTAACCCGTCGATTCAAAAACTCCGATTAATCTTCATCAATGGATCACTTAAGACCTAGGGCAAGTCGTATGAAAGACGCTAATACAAAACCCAATCAATACAACCCCGGAATTGCAAAACTAGTTCAACAAAAGTGAAGAAAAAAACGGTTGCGAGAGAAGAAATTGAACCGCTCAAAACGAAGGAATGATGCGATTAAGAAAGTAAGGAACTACTTAAACTCACTCCGGTACTTCAATTTCATGTTTGCATGTCAAATTAGGTTAGAAAAATCGAATGTTTGAATTTGCGGTTATTTGGCCGGCATGGTATAATGCTATCGATCTGCCGGCATTTCATATTTAAGGTTGGCCGGCAAGCTATTAGGTTGAAGCACTTGCCGGCTACTTAGTATCTGTAACTGCTACTTGCAGGGCCGGCAAGGTATTGGGTTGAAGCACTTGCCGGCGTCTGTTGTTTTTTATTAGCCAGGTCGGTTGTGAACTTTAACCTTGCCGGCTGTGTTCAATTTTTTGTTGCGTTTCTGATACCTTTAAGTATGAAAGTGGAATGGTATTTTGTTAAAACCATTTGTTTGTATTTTCTTAGAAGAAATGTATGGGTAATAGACCTTGACGACTGTAATGTGGAAAATCCTTGTGTCATATTTGTTATAAGCCGAGGCGGAGTTATTTGAATGATACCCCGGCTATTGTTTTAGCCGGCATATATGTTTTAGTCGAACCTTAAAGCCATTGTTAAATAGGATTGGTTGTATTTGACGACCTAAGGCTTATATTTTTTTTTTCTTATTCGTTCTTGTTCGGGTTGCAAAAGGCAAAGAATAAAGCAGCTCGAAAGCTCTTAGTCCTCCTTCAAGACCTCCTCGTCTTGGTGAAAAACTCTTGACTTCAACACATCGAGGGGCATACGTTGTCCGGAACGCTCAAGATCCATGTAGAATGATTCGAACCACCATGGAACCAGTGATTGGACGACACTCAGGATGAAGACCAATCAATTACAGGTAGAAAGGTGATGATGATGATGTTGATGAAAGAACTCCATTTTGGAGGAGGTAACAAATGATGATGATGATGGTGATCGGGACATGCCTAATATTGGAGGAGGTAATGATGATGATGATGATGATGGTAATGGAGATAAAGATAAGGATATCGAAGATGAAATTGTTGAAGAGCGGTGGAACAAGAAGAAGAAGAAGGAGGAGATGGAGATGGAGATGGAGAACAAACTCTAGATATTGTTCAACAAACCGAAGCTTCAACTTCAATGAAGCAGGAAAGAAGAAGAGGGTGATCACTAAACCATCTAATTCCCACATGTCTGCCCCTCACTTGATGGTTACCTTTGAAAAATAATGAGTCTCAATGGGGACCCCAAGAGATGGTGGAAATGTTATTTTTGGATACAAGACTCATGGGCATGTACGATCCATAATACTATCGTAAGTAATCTCAATCCGTCTTTATTTTTATTCAAGTGTGTATCTATCTTAAATTTGCGTCAAGTGTTTGTATTTCTTTTCATTTTGTTTTTTTGGTATTTAGGATCACAAGCATGCCGTCCGTCTCATGAGGCGCCAAGCTTCATGTTTAGTGACTAAGACTTGGGATCTTAAGGATGAATGTGAGGAGGTGCAAGTGATTGTCAAGAACTCCGGGTTGTGGCCTGCGGTGGAGAGTTCGAATATTGAGTATGATAGATTTACCGTATCACGTGCAGTGAGAGGTTCTACGGAGAGCGTCTACAATGTTATTCCCATTCGGTGAGATGGTGATAACTCTCTATGATGCTCATCAAATTCTAGGCCTCGAGGTTGAGGGAAAACGATCGGTGAGGGCTTCGATGATAATTTTGATTTCAAGGATATTTACAAATTGAGCGAGAAATTGTTGGTTGGAATCGAGATTGAGACGGAGGCTATACTTGAGAAGAAGGATGGTCGTCTAAGCAAGTTTAATCGAAGAAGTTGAGGGACACATTATGTGAGACCAAGAAAATCTTTGATAAGGAAGAAAGGGTGAACCAGGTGCGAATCAATGCTCTGGCGTCGAAACTTTTTTTGTGCGTCACGGGCAAATGTATCTTCCCCAAGCGATTCGGGAAGCTTGGTCGCGCCGATTATATGCAACTATTGGATCCCTTAGATAAGATGCATGAGTATTCTTGGGAGTCTGCGGTGGTCGCCTTCTTGAACAATGAGTTGACAAAGGGTTCTAGGGCACTCACTGCGCAAGTTAGGTGAAACATATGTCTCTTCCGGGTAATTTTATTGTTTAAATCATTTATATTTGCAAAATTCTCGTAAGAAAAGATTCTTACTAAACTTTTTTTTTTGCATAGGTTTGGATATATTTGCACTTCCTTCTTTGGTGAAAGCCAACTCCTACATCAAAGTGGATGCGAATGTTGCGGTTAATAATCCAAGAGCGCAAAGGTGGAGTTTTAAGGGTACTCGGGATAAGGAAGTGCCACAAAATCTTATCAAACTCGAATCGCCATCGACAAATTGAGTTCGGAGGTATCGAGATGTTAGAACTCAAGGTTTAATCCAAAGGAGAGATGAAGTTGCATTATACTATGGACCCTTGTTGTTGTGCTCCCGGTGGATATTCAATATGCGATCCACATCGGGTAATGCGACAATGTTACGTCCAAGAAGAACCTCATTTCGATGAAGAAAAGTCATTCTTTCTTGTGAACGAGGCTGCATGCACCACGTCCCAAAAAACTATTAACGTCTCTTACACTCAGCGCCGGTTCAAGAACATTGGAGCGATAGACGTGGTAAGTAAAATCGATGTGAGTCTTTTGGACGAGGTGACCACGGTCATGAAGCTAGTGAGAAATACATGACGTGGTACTTGGGGTTGGGCTCGTCCCTCTTGTGATTAGTGGGCACTCTGAAGAATTGGCTTGTAAGAAGAAGATGGCATCGAAAGACCCGGCCAACAAGTCTTAAGAGCATTGTAAGTATTTTTGACTTGCTCGCTCTTATTGTTTTTAAGATTACATTATCAAATCATTCTATTAATTGTTTGTTATTTAATTGAAAAAAGAGGGAGCATTTGAAGACCCTTGTGAAGGTGATGTGTTGAGAGAAAGAGGAAAGCCTTTGTCAATTGAAGAGCAAAGTAAGCAAATTGACTTTGCTAGCAATGTTGACAATGAGGATGCCCTTTGAATTATTCGGGGCAAGGCGAGAGTGAAGTAAAGAGGAAAAAAATCTAGGAGGGAAGCACAAGCCAAGATGAATCTTTGACAAAAAGAGGGCTCGTAGTGGTCGTGGTGGTGAAGGTAGTAGCGATGGTGGTGTTCCTAAACGGGTTCGTGGACGTGGTCGTGGTCGTGAATGAATGCAGTTTCTAGTTTATTTCTTTAAGTTGTGTTAGACAAATGTTAAGGTTAACGGTTGGACAAATATTTTTTTAAGGTTTATGGGACATGTTTTCGTATTTTGGACAATAAGTGTTGGATTTCTAGTTGTTGAATGAATGGTTTGTTTAGCTACGTAAAGTTTCAATACTTATCCGGCATGCTTATTTTAGGTTACATTTCCGACCACATCGTGGTAAGCGAGGAGTTTTGAAGCTGTCAGTGCCTGCTCGACACCGAGACATTATTTGCATACCGGGGTCGGCGGGTAATCGAGATCAAAACCCTAAGCCAGGCGGTGCTAATCGGGCGGGAGTCTCATATTGTGAACCTTGTCGGCAAGCGCCGCAGCAAACACCTTCTGCGATACCTAAAATCATCAAAGGTCGGCATGGTAACAAAATTCCGACCTTCAAGGACAAATTCATAATCGACATGGTAATGACCAATACATTCGACGGATACACAAAAAAAATGTTTCTTCCGATGCCTAAAATCATATAAGGTCGGCATGGTAACAAAATCACGACCATGTCTGGCGGACGTGGGTCGGAATAGTTGACAAATAAAAACCTCGCCGGCGGATTTTAAAATTCAAATTTTTGAAAGTACAATTGCATTGATTGACTTGTACTTATGCATTATAACGGCCAAATTTGGGCACCATCCCTATAAATACACTACTTATCTCTACAAAGCAACACACAACTATTTGCATATACTCTCCAAAGCTCATATCATCATACACTCCATCTAACTCACCCAATAGCTTTCTACATACAAGAAATGGCATCATTTGATTCAAACGAAGATTTGGCAATCACCAAAGCATGGTACGCGAAACTCGAGTTAGACGTCAATCCTCCGTAAAGGGTGGATTAGTAACCTTTTGGGCTAGAATTTACACAACAAATTTAGCTTAAGAATTTGGAAATCCTAATGGAAGAAGTGTTCGACAAGTCCATGATAGGCACCTAGTCATCGAAAATGCGATACTTGCTTATTTAGCTATCCCAAACCAATTTTCAACGCTCCCCACTTTAACTTGTCCATTGAACAATTTGTAAGTTTTTTTTGTGGTTTTATTTCGTTATCAATGTTGTTTGATCTTCCTACTAAACACCACTAACAAAGTAAGTTTGTGTTATGTTTTTGTAGCATGAAGTCGCCAAAGCGCGCTACTTGGAGGAAAAGGAGGAAGCATTCGCATTCGATGCAAGCTATCAATTCATGGAATCCAAAATCCCGGAGTATGCCCCGGAGATGATGGAGGGTGTATCGTCCTCGGACGAAGATGATGGCTTTAGAAGTTTTTGTATAGGTTTGGGGTAACCTCTATGTAAACCCTCACGAGACTATAACTCGTCCACTAGGTCGCCTAGGGGTTCAAAGGCTTGGTGCACATGCTAAGTGCATTCGTTTTAAAATCGACAAGGAGTTAGGTTTATGTTTCAATCAATGTAGTAACCAAAATTGCATGAATAAAGTGAATTACATCTTCCCATTTTTTCTGTTTTGGTATAAGTACATCTTTGGCAAGGTTACAAATCCTTAGCATGCCGGCTATAGGTCAGCCGTGATGTTAAAAATTATGTGCATGCCGACCATATGACCAGCATTGTAGGAAATATTTACATGCTTGAAATAGTAAAATTCTTTGGCCCAAGATAGTCGGGCGTAATCTTCATTCGAAGACCATTCCGCCTAAAAAGGGCGTGTTATTCATCCGATGGACTATCCGGCTAAACTTAGTCGGCATCCTATTCAACGTCGAGACAAAGGCGGATCTTAGTCGGTACCTTATTCAAACCTGGACCCTAGACCTTTCATATTTTCAAAACTAAATTTTTTGATGAAATCGAACTCATAAGACAGATAAAAGGTTTAATTTACTGAATTCATAATTTCAAAATATTAATCTAAACTCAATTAATTAACCTAATCAAAATTTTTAGTGTTAATTAAACAAGGGCATTTAGCCATTTAGAAAATACAAGGTTAAGGGGTGGCTTGTTTTACTTCATAATGACGAGATTTTGTCTTATTGGGTATACCCCAATCTCGCCAGGTTAATTTTGGACATTTTTATGATTAAAAAAATAATAATTAATTCAACATATTTATGGAATAAAATACTCCTCTGTATAGTTTTATGTCCTAATTTCTATTTTGGTATGTCCATTTTTATCGTAAGCTCTTTGTTTATAGACATACTTTTTCCTTAAACTATCAAGTATACCCTTTATTTTTATAATCATAAAATCATTTTTAATATCCAAATCTTAAATAATATCACCATATTTATGGAAAAAAACTTACTCAATATCTTTGTATTAATTGTCATTCTTTTTTTTAAATAAAAATATTTATGAATAGTTATAAAATTCATAATAAACTTCTACTTATTTTAACACTAATAATTTAGTTTTGGTAATAATATAACATTAAATAGGCTAGTCAAGGACAATTTATAGGATTTCCTTAATATCTTGACTTAGTCAAAGCGGACTCTTAATTTAGGACGGAGGGAGTAATAAAATTTATGTTTTTGAATCTTTATAAGGAATAAAATAATAAGATTAATGTTTTTGAATCTTTTATAAGGAAAAAAAATCTAGAAATGTTCTATATTAATTTTTAGTATTAATAATAAATATCTAGAAAATCCAGACATGTTTATGCAAGCATTTTCATAAATACGATACAAAAAATAATTTCAAAAGATTTTATCCATTTCAATAAGGTAAAAAATATTTTAATTAATATTAATATGGTCTTAAAATGGTATGCCTTTGATATACACACGGTTATTTGGGGGAAATAAATATCAATACACGGATAATTTCTTTAATAATATTACTATCAAGTTGTCGCTATTATTATTATTAAAAATCTTTTAATTAATACTAATATGTTTATGTTGTTAATAAATAATGAATATAATTTGCCTAATTTTTTCTTCCTTTAAGATATTGATTGACATTGTTTCTTAATAAAAGTAATTTCTTATCAAAATTTAGTTTTGGTGACCGAATATAAATAATTCAAGCAACAGCCAAACCATATTGTTTGCACGTTATTTTCTTTCGTTTTCTTTTTCGGTTTCTTAAAATCTAGGATTTTGTTGTCTAATCTATTTTTATTGTTTGATTCGCATGTAATCAATAGGTTGCGGTGATGGGAGGTCAATATTAAGCTTTTTCTGGTGGTATGTTTCTCACCCATTTTCTATACAGTCCATGTTGCTTATGGGTTTGATCTTTTCAGAAAAATCAAAAGATTTAGCTTGGAAAGGTGGATTAGGAAGTCGCCATCTCATCCAAAGTGTCTGTTTGAAAAGGTTAAGTACCAATTTCCATTTAGATCTCAATTCGGTTTCTGCTATAAGGTTATGATTTGTTTGTTGACTATCTCTTATTTCAAAGTAGAGCAATTAGAATAATTTCATTAGAATGGGGGTATGATTATTTAGGTGCATTTTACGCATAAAAGTTGTTATTAGCTATTTTCATGTGGAGGTTGAGGAGATGCCTACTAACAATTATGTTGAGAGCAGTGTAACCGGAGATATGGTGGAGTAATTTTTATTAAAATTTGTGGAGGAAAATGGTGGTGTCAAGTAGTGGGGTTTAGCTTATGAAGATGCGATGTAAGGTTGTTTATTTTGTTTTCTTCATTTTCTGCTTTATTATGACGATTTTTCAAAATAAAAATATGTATAACAAAAGTAGGTGTTTAATCGTTTTGTTATTATTTTTTTGTTATGTTGTTCACGGTATGATATTTTGAGTTACACAAATGTTTGTTTCATTGAGATTATTTGTTCATAATGGTTCTTTGCAGTTCACGTGTTCATGATCTAAAAATGATAATTTTTGGGAAGGAGGGACACACCTATTCATTATAATGGTAGTTGTATTTTTGTGTTGTTGGTATCATTTTCTTAACACAAATTTGGGTTTTGATCTCGCAACGAAGTGCTGTGCGTTAACTAAATGGTGCTTATAATTTGTATTTCGTGAATCGGATATGTTATCTTGAATGAAGACACACCGACATGACATTCAAACATGTGGTGTTAGTCAAAATCTCAATTTGGTAAATCCATTTACTTCTAATTTTTTTCATCTGGATTTTTTTGTGAATTGACATTACTAATAATTTGATACCTTGACTTAAATTTGCTAATGGATTTCTAATAATTTGATACCTTGAGGCTTAAATTTTTTTAAATTTACTCAATTAGTTAGGAATAAAAATTCTCATGTTAGTGGAGGGAGGATGAAAATGTGAGTAGGTTTAAATTAGGTAACTCTCTGTTAGAATCAACATAGTTAACCAAAATGTTGGTGTTGATGGTGGATTTTCATTTAAGGTTAAATTTGTAAAAACCAAAAATCACAAAGTGACATCTTATAAAAGATAAAGCCGTTTATAAGTGACGGATACTCCTCACTTAATTCACTAAGAATGGAGCACAGCAACAATCCCATTCTCGTGAATACATGAAATTCCCTCCAGTTGAGAGCATGCAACAACAATCCCTTCTTGTGAATTTCATATCACCTTGTATTTCGTACCCGTTATCGGGTGTGGCATGACGACCGAGTGTTACTTCTTGAGAGTAAACACGAACCTCCAGCACTATAATGAATCCATTTACAAATACCCGCATGATCGATTCGATTGTGTTATACTAGCCCGAGCCCTCTCTTGGGTGTTATACTAGCCCGATTGAGCCTAGGTGTGTTATACTAGGATTGAGCCCTCTAGGTGTGTTATACTAGTTCGGTTGAGCATGGGACTTGACTGTATCTGCCCGGATATGATCTAATCGCGTCCATCCAACCTCATGACATGATTGGATGACCACGGATCATTCCATCACCCCAAAAGGTGTATGGAATACACACGGCCTAGCCTCGGCCAAATATGATGACAATAGCGATCATCCAACTCGCAAGCATGATTGGATGACTACGTCAATTCCATCACCCGAAAGCAGGTATGGAATACACACGGCCTTAGCCTGCCAAATATGATCTCGATCGCGAGTCATCCAACTCCGCAAGCATGATTGGATGACCACGGATCAATTCCATCACCCCCAGCCGGGTATGGAATACACCACGACCTTAGCCTCAAATATGATCGATCGCGGTCATCCAACCTCAAGCATGATTGGATGACTACGATCAATTCCATCACCCCCGGTATGGAATACACACGGCCCAGCTTGCCAAATATGATCGATCGCGGTCATCCAACTCCACAAGCATGATTGGATGACCACGGATCAATTCCATCACCCCCAAGCAGATATGGAATACACACTACTGACCAAGATGGTTGACCATTGGCCTTCGCTTGCCAAAGAAACCGCCCATACCAAGCATTATGGGCGGGAAAACCTAAATTAGGGTTTGCGGCATATTACATGTGTCGCAAAACGGTCTCAACCATCCATCTTGGCGGTATAGATGGAGGGTGTAGATGTAGACTCAAAGGGCCGGAGCATGTAAACACAATCACCATGTGACCGCCTACACACTTGGCCAATCGTCAAAAGCCAATCGTGGTTGGTTACAACAAAACCATCCGCCCAAAAGAGCATGGTCGCGGCTTTGAAAGCCAAAATTAGGGTTTGAGCCATCACGCGTCATCTTCTCCGGCGCGAATGGAGGGTCACAGATCAAATCGGTCCAGGTCACCTGGCATGACCACCGTGGGCCCATCTACTTCCTCTTGCGGTCGGCCAAGGCACATCATTCTGACAACCCAAAACGCACGCCCAAACTCGTGCGGTTACACTCCCAAATCCCTAACCGATCTCGACGCTCAACTTCAGGATGATTTGAATGGCTTAGATCACGTTTTCATGGGATAATCGGGTATGAGTGTGAACACCAACCTACCACCTACACGGTGGTATGATCGACCAAGGCCGACCAAGATGGGTCGTCTTGGAAACAAGGCTTAAACTTAGGATGACACGCGGTTATCAATTCCTTTGCGGTAAGAGATTTACTGCAAACCGATCTCAACCACTCCTCTTTGACTCCGGCCAAATTGAGTGGCCTAGATTTGCATCTCCATGAGACGGTGAGACATGGACGTATACACCGTCATCTGTCAACACGCATGTATGGTCGGTCCTCCACAAAATCCTTCCGTGCTTGTTCGACCAGCTGAAGGAGTGATGCTTTGCTTGCGCCTCTTTTAAAAACCTATTTCATCAATCTGGTGATGAGTGTCTCAAACATCATCTCATCCGTCCACTTCCCAGCCTTTGGTTATACAACCCACAGTCGGGAGTTATTTGGTTAGTGAGGAGTCATTACCCATCACTTTACCCACACCGTAATGAAGTAAAATGCATAAAATACACACGATACTCACAAGTATCGACTTTACTAATAACGATTATTGATTGAGCCCATTACATGCTATCTTAGTGGGGACACGATCCACATTCCAGACATCAATCATGTCACAATCGGGGGATACTTTACTGGGGTGGTCAGCGGTTTCGCAAAGCGTGGCGGCAACGCGCCATTCAAGAACGTGTTAGGAAGTCATGAATGTTAGAGATGAAATCGAGAAGTGGGCAAGGCCGGTCGTATGCTGCAGGCACACAACTCCACTACTCCATCATTCCACTACCCTCCACTTCCCACGAGAAACGTGAATGAGGCTCAATGACTTGTATAAAATAGGGTCTCCCCTATTTCCAAGAAGAAGACAAGAAAACGACAGAACAACACAAGTTCAAATCGACAAAACCAAGCGTTGATACCGTCATATTCAACCATTTTGCCACAAGTCATAGCAAGCCAACACCTTCACAATCTCAACACCTTCTTCGCTTCCTCCCTAAGATCAACCCCATCTCCTTCACTTTGTGTACCGAAACAAGTCCGGAACGGCCATTTTCTTGGTTTAGAGGACTTGCAGTTGATCTCTCGAATCTACAAGCACTCACCGCTAACGAGTGCATTTGTTGAAGGTTTAGATTCATTCCTCATCCACACCCCAAATTACCAAATTCAGCAGGAGTAGTTTTCACCCATCAACAGTTGGCGACTTTAGACTTTATGTAATTGTTAGCTTAATTTCTTTAAAATTAGTAATTTACACCTATTATATTTATGGAAAGATTTATTTTGAAGCATTTATGGAATGATGCATACATATTAATGACGTAATATATGGAAAAAAATAATTAAATAAGTGTTTATAAAATTCAAAATATCTAAAAAACCTTAGAGGAAAAAAATCTTTAGAGGTATACTTATGGTAAAAGAATCCCAAACGGCTAGCTTAAATATTTAGTATGTTAAAAAAATCTATTTCTTACCTGTATTTTGAATTAATTTAGGGAAGAAAAATCTTTCCATTACTTTGCTATATTTTGTTGCTAATGCTAAAGAAGCAACTTAATTCCATTTTCATTTCTCAATTCTCATTGTTTTCTTTGCATCCAGTCTCAAAGGTCTTTATTAAGGACATGGCATGGACATTTATAAAATGAATAATCCTCTTTGTCATCTTAGATATATTCTCAGCTTATGTACAAGTCTTTTCGATGATGTCGTAGTGAATATATAATTATAAACCAGATGATACCGTAGTCCATCATTTTCCAGTCTATGTAGGGCCGAAAGGATAAATGTTAATATGAAATAGGAAAATAGGAATAAGGATGGATGTAAATCCCAAACAACATTGTTAAGTTATTGTCCTAAGAGCATTCTACTCTCTCTTGGTTTTCCTTTATAAATTTTTCGATATTTTGATGGGGTTATACCAAATTATTGAATTATAGTTTTTGTGAAACCTATTCTTATTATTCTTTTTCTTTCTCAAACGGGATATACACAAGAAATTGCTTTGTTTAATAGACCATGTTGTAAACGGCATACGTTAACTTGATTTACGGTTCATGTAAAAAAAAAAGGTCCTTTGATTGTTCAATTCCAAGAGAGTTTTATGTTTTGTTTCAAGCCACATACATAATAAAATTAGTTATATGCATCACTAAAAATCCAATACCAAAATATTTAATTAACCAATACAATTTAGATTCTCTTTGCCAATAAAAGGTACTCAGGTCATTAATTAGTGGACAATCCTTGCGGTTAAAGTAACAATCAAACAGATTCTTAGTGGGATGTTAGTTCATTGCTTGATTACAACTTCTTTGAATAGAAAGTATTTAAATACATTTTTGTACTATCTAGAATTGGAAAACTATTTTATGTTATATAAATGTGTTCTTTTAATGTCTCTAATATCATATAGTATTTGAGTGTGATTTTCATTAAACTATAAGAGTTAGTTCAGGTTGGGTTGACCGCTTGATTCTTAACACAAGTATATGATTTCAAGAAAGATATATCAATGCATTTTCTAGATTACATCATCTTTGACGGAAACATTTTATATTCTTTTCACTATTTAGGGTTGAAAATATATTTTATATTAATATCGATCGGTGAATTTCCTTGATTACATCATCTTCTAGGAAGCAATTCATATATATGCTTTGCAATATTTAGAGTTGAAAATCTATTTTATAACAATAAATAAAATTACGACTCGTAGGAGTCATAAATAGGAAAAAAAAAATGATGAGAATTCATAGCTAATATAATTAAGTTCCGTTTTGCCATAAAAAAAAACTCCAATTATTAATAGGCGATCTTACGGTTAAAGCAACAATCACGGGTATTCAAGCGGGGTCATAGTGGGATATTAGTGCATTTCCTTGATTACAACTTCTTTAATTGGAAGCACTTCATCTGTTTTGCACTATATAGAATTTGCAAGCTATTTTTATGTTATATATCGTGTGTTCTTTTAATGTCTCTAATATCGTATTGATACAACCATATAATGAGTGTGATTTTCATTTCACTACCACGAACTTGTAGCCCGGAAGACAACTTGAGTTGGCAGCTTGATTCCTAATGCAAGCTTATGATTCTTATGAAAGATATATCAGTGCATTTTCTTGATTACTTTGACGGAAGCACTTTACATGCTTTGCGATATTTAGGGTTAGCAATTTAGTTTATACTAAGATCGTGTTATTTTTAGTGTCTCTAATGTCGATATCGCGTAATTATATAATATGTGTGATATTTCACTCAACTACAAGAAGTTGACCGTGAAAAACAATTGAGTTACCTCTGATTTTTTACTTAAAGTATACGATTTACGAAGAAAATATATATGTGTGTTTCCTTAATTACATTTTCTTTGACTAGAAGCACTTCATATGTTTTGCGTTATTTAGAGTCAAGTAATCTATTTTATATTAATATCATGATTTTTTAATGTATCTAATATCACATATCGATGCCTATATAATGACTAATGACATTTCTTTGATTACTTCTTTGACGGGAAGCACTTTGTATGCTTTGGACTATTTAGGGTTGGCAACCTGTTTTATATTAATATTGTGTTATTTTTAGAGCTTCTCCAATGGAATGTATGTGAAGATAAATGTCTAAGTCCACATAGGATAGACATTCATTTTCCATAAAAATCTTCTCCAACCCAATTTTTTAAATCAATGTGAAGATGACATGGCTTAATTTTTGTTAGACATTGTCAAGGTGAATGTCAAGTTTTAGACATTCACCTTGACAATGTCAAACTATCCTAGTAAGCTTTTGTTTCCTAAAATTAATTCTAATATATTAAATAGCCTCTTTAGGTGTAATAAAATCTAAAATTTACTAAAAATAAAAATGCATTTAATTCATAAAAAATCTCCAACAACACTATTGGAGATGAAATGTTTTTTCCCCCTAAATTTAAGGAAAAATTAAAACGGGATGTCTTGTTTGGGTTGCCACCTAGAAAACACACACAACCACCATTGGAGAAGCTCTTAGTGTCTTTAATGTCAGATATCAACACAACTACATAATATGTGTGATTTTTCATTCAACTACAAGAACTACAAGAAGTTGGATCCTAGAAAAACAGTTGAGTTAGCCGCTTTACTTTTAACGCAAGTATATGATTTTTGAAGAAAAATATATATGTACGTTTCCTTAATTACATTTTCTTTGAAGAGAAGCACTTCATATGCTTTGCCCTATTTAGAGTTGACAATCTATTTTATATTAATATCACGATTTTTAGTGTCTCTAACTTCAGATATCGATGCCTATATGATGGCTAATAAGTGTGATTTTTCATTTAACTATAAGAAGTTGGAGCTTGGAAGAGCAGTTGAGTTGGTCCCTTAATTCTTAACACATATATATGATTTTCGACGAAAGATATATCAATGCATTTCCTTGATAACATTTTCTTTGACGGGAAGCAATTCATATGTTGTGCACCATTTAGAGTTTTCAATCTATTTTATATTAATATCGTGTTTTTTTTAGTGTTTCCAATATCGATATTGATATAATCAGATAGAAAGTATGATGTTTCGGTTAACTACCAATAGTAATCGATACATGTAATGTAATGAACTACTGATTGATTTCAAAGGTCGATATAATTTTTCAAAAGTATTTTATTTAAGAGGATTTCTTAATCTCCAACCCTTTAAACAATATGTAATTGGTGAATAATTTGGTTCTGATTGTTAATCTACTAAATGATTGCTTCAAAAAATAATAAATGATAATTGGTGTTTTCATGGTACACTGCAATTGTTAATTGAGATCCCTTCTTGGATCGGGTGCGGGCTTCGCCTCAACCGAGGATCGATTCTCCGGCCGCAGTTGCTCAAACACGGGTTAAATACTAAAAAAAGATTAATTATGTATTTATAGCTTAAAATATTTTAGTTTATTTGTAAAATTGATTATTATTGTGGGAATGTTATTTATGCCCCTAGTATCCATGGGTCATGCACAAATACCCTTATCCATTGTATAAATACCCCTCCCCTTTTAAAAGGAAATTCTTTAAACTTAAAGTACCAAATCTGCCCTCACCTACATAATAGAGTAGAACTAATATTTCTCACGGATCTTTTTCATTTCTATTATCCGCCTCCTCCTCTCCCGAAGACACCACCACCACCATCTTCATCGTCACCACCGTAGTAAGACGCCCACCACCACCATCTTCATCGTCGCCACCGCTATGTAGCAACACCACCTCCACTACATCACCATCTCTACTTCCACCAAAATTCCGAACCATCTCTACCGAACTTCTCTATAATCAGATCTCATAAAAATAAGGTTTTCAGATTCAGAGATTTAAAGTTCGAGATTTGGTTTAGGTAATTTTTGAATTCGATTTGCGTGTTTGAACCATTGAAACATAGTTATGATTTAGTAATTCTTCCTCTTCCGATTTCAAACCGATTCGAGAGATCAATTTGATTTTTTAGTTTTCGATTTGATAATTTGAATCGAGATTTAGATTTCGTGTTGATTTTGATTTGAAGATTGATTTAGTGTACAAAACAGAGAAGATGAAATTGAAGAACTGAATCTATTGTTTTTGGGTTGAAGTTTGTTTGAATGAACATCTCAAGTGAAGAAGAAGGATTGATCGATTGGGGTTTGAATGTTCTGGCAGCAATAGATTAAACTAGGGTTCTGAGACAGAAATGAAATGGGTTAATGTTGGCTAAATTGGTAGTGTAGTTGAACAACAAAAATGAAATGGGTCTAGAGACGTAAATTACAATGGTGGTGTAGTCTGGCCAAGTTGAGTTGATGATGTTTTTGTGGATTAATGATGATGTTTGTTATGGGTTCGATTGAAGTAGTTTGGTGGAGTTCTTGAGCTGAGAATGCAATGGATGTTAGTTCCCAGATGGATTATGTTGGTTGGTGATTGTCATGGGATGTAATCTGAATTAGTGATGGTATTAAGGAGATAAAATGGGTTTGTGTTGAATATATGTGATATAAAATTGCATAGGGGAAGAGTGAATCTTTTGCTTCCCAAGGGTTAGGACATGGAATATAAGAGGAGTCAGTTTATGAGCTAATGTTTGTTAGTTGAATTGTTGTTGGAGATGGAGCTGGGGATGTGAAATAGATGAATGTTAGGATTTGCAGGTGATGGGAGTTGAACTGCCATGAACTAGCTGGTCATGTGCAGTAGGGGATTGAAGTGGTTAGAATGAAACAATCAGGAGAAGGCTGTTGAATTTGATTTGACATGGAGATGGAATGAATTCAGCGATTATGCAGAGCAATTATTGTAGAAGGAATTTGAGTGATTATGCGTAGCAAGTATTCCAACTTACCGCAGAGCAAGTATTACGAAGAATTGAGCCAAGAAACAAGTGAAGTGCAGTGGAGATTATGTGTGATGCTGCTATAGAATGCAACAATGTTGGTAGTTTGAGTTACATTGCACTCAAATTGCCGGTGAGAAGTCAAGGCAAACAACCAAGTATGGAATTACTAGATTCAAGAAGATGTCCTGCCGATAAACAAAGAAATACCAAACATTTCGGTCGTGGATGTTCGGGACCTTTAACGAGAATCAAATCTCGACAGCATCGGGTACTAATTTCTTAGCATAGCTACATTTGAGAATCCAGGTTTTGGTTGTATGCCTGCGCATTGAACTTACTTGTCGATATCTTATATTAAGGAAGTGCGTGCTTGGATATTTTTGTGGAGAAGCATGATTTCAATAAGGTAGAGAGTGTGTGATAGATTGAGTTGTTCAAGTTGGGTTACTGCTGAAATTGATTTTTGGTTTGTCTGTCATGCAACAAATGCAGGTAAAACTCATCCTCAAATTTGCAGTGGAGGTTTGGGTGGTTGCCGCTGTTGTGGCTTGGGTATGGATGTTTGATTTGTCTATCATGCAACAAATGCAGGTAAAACTCATCCTCAAATTTTGGTTGTGCCGGAAAAGAGATATGAAGTGGCAGAGTGGGGCCGGTATGTGTTTTAATATGTTACTTTGTATTGACTAACTGCGGTGTAATGGTAACACAACCGACTATATGTCTGAAGATATGTGTTCGACTCACACTAGGTTCACTCATTTGTGTACAATTTTTATTTTTTGGAGGAAACTTGTGATAGTTGCCTCCATATACGAAGACTTAACTACTTATTTAGTTGCTTTCATTTTCAAGACAACTTTGTGCTAGTTGCCTTCACTTTTGAAGACAACTTGAGCTAGTTGCCCGATTCGGAGACAACTTGAGTTAGTTGGCTCCATTTTGTTTGCAACTTATTCCCGTACACTATTTATTGGAGACAACTTAAGCTAGTTGCCTCCACTTTTGGAGACAACTTAAAGCTTTAGTTGCCTCCGGTATGGACATTATTTATTGGAGACAACTCTGGAGCTAGTTGCCTCCCACTTTTGAGACAACTTGAGCTAGTTGCCTCTTATATGGACACAACTTCGGCAAGTTGACTCCACATGGTAGTGGTGGTCGTCGGTGGCGGTGGTGGTTGGCGGTGGCGGTGGCGGTGGGTGGCGGTTATTGGCGGCGGCGGTGGTGGGTGGCGGTTATTGGCGGCGGCGGTGGTGGTTGGCGGTGGTGGTGGAAAGTGGTGGTGGTTGGTGGTGGTTGGCGGTGTTGGTGGAAAGTGGTGGTGGTTGGCGGTGGTGGACAGTGGTGGTGGTTGGCGTTGGTGGTCGTCGGCAGTAGTGGTTGGTGGTTGGCGGCGGTGGTGGTGGTGGTTGGCGGTGTTGGTTGGCGGCGGTGGTGCTTGGTGTTGGTTGGCGGCGGTGGTGGTTGGCGGCGGACAGTGGTGGTGGTGGGCGGTGGGTGGTAGATGTAGTCTATTTTTTTTTTTTTTTTTTTTTTTTAAATAGTGGTTAGTGGTTTTATATACACTATATAAAGGAGGGTATTTTAGTAATGTATTAAGTTTAGGGGTATAATTTAAGTTGGAAAGGGTATTTTTCAAGGGGTCTCAAACTAGGGGTATATAGATAATGTTCCCATTATTATTTTATTATATTGCATGAAATTAGTTTTCAAAACCATGTTCGATCCTCAAATCATAATAATATTATATATTTGATTATTATAATATTTTAACCTAAGTACTGTTAATCTATTAGATAGTAATTCTATGTTTATTAGAACTCTTATTAGGACCTAAGTTTGACGAAGCCCCGCCAAAGAACATGAACCGACGACGTAAGAAATTTCTGCATTCCTGCAAGGAAGTACCTTTTTCAAAACCATGTTCGATCCTAAAATCATAATAATATTATATATTTGATTATTATAATATTTTTAAGCTGTTAATTGTTAATCTGTAGATAGTAATTCTAAAGCTTATTAGAACTCTTATTAGGGCAAGTCTTTGAATGAAGCCCTTTCGGTGAAACATGAGGCAAACGACGTAGAAATTTACGCATTCAGGATGCGTAGCACGGGTTTCAAGCTAGTGTAAAAGAAAAATGGTCAAACAAAAAAATTTGGCTTGGAAGCGAATATCCGTTCAATCGCCAAACGGATATCGAAGAGTATCAGTTGCAAATTTACACTTTGAAACTCCCTTCCCTACTACTTGGATCGTATGTGATCCAGTTTGAATAGTAGGGAAGATATATCCTGAGAGATCACGGGACTTAATTTTTTTCCCTACATAAGGGATTTGGAAGGGATAAAGCGCAACGCAGTGCTTCTTGGCCTTAGTATGCTAAACGAAAAACATAAAGAATTGGTCGTCTCCAAAACACACCTTCTCTGACAAAAAGCCTGGTATAAGGGAACAATATTAACGCTCACTACTACAGGCGGCAGTATTATAACTTATGTTGTGTTGTGTAGTGATTGGCTAGCACCAAAGGATCCATTATATTGATTTGGCTCCAATTGTGTTGGATCATACGAACGCCATGTGGGGACAATGATATGGTGTTTCTGTCACACCACATGTGGAGTTGAGACAATCACTTTTCATGAAGTCATCAGAATGCCTTTCTTCGGTCAACTAAGGTCCCTCTTCATCTGACGCTTATCAATGTATTGTCGGGCCCACTCTGTTTCATTCTATAGAAAAATGAAAGAAGCAAAAACAATGATTCAATGAACGTGGAAAGCGAGGTTTTGGATACTGATGCGGTTGTATACGTATTCTAAGTATGGACTGAATAAACTGAGATTTTGTTCTTTCTTTTTTAGTTTTGACAGTTCTTTCTTCTCTTATGATGAAAGTGTTTTCCCGTGTTTCTTCTCTAAATCTGATTACCATTCATGTTAATTATTATTATGATATACTTATATGATTTGATCGGCAAATAATCAGTGAAACATTATTGAGAATTTAGGTAAAATATCTCAACCCCGGTTGAATCAAAATCTAAGAAGTTTACGCTTGATTCAATTGAAAACCCCATTTGGTGAACAATATGTACATGTTGGTAACTAAATTTGAGAATTGATGTATTCTCACAGTATTGAAAGAGATGAGCAAGAAAATCAAGAATGATAATACTGTATTGTGTAATAAACCGATACGGGATTTATGACTGTTTGGACATATTTAAGGTCAAAGTAAATCGACTAATTGACTTTGACTTGCACATTATTCCTAATAGCCCCCCCTCAAACTGATAATTACAAACATTATCAGTTTGAAAAATCTGACAAAGTTTTAACAGCCATTACTTACACAGCCAGTAAAAGAAAAACTGACAAATTGCAGAAAGAAAAGTTAAACAATGTTTGCTAAAGTAAAGTTATCGAAAATTAAGATCGACAAACCGCATAGAGAGCTTCATTACATGTAGAAGAATCATCATCACCACTTACTTCGACAGACAAACCAAGTAATTGTTGAAGTAAAGAATGAAACACAGTGCACATAGTCCTTTTTGTAAACAAGTTCGCTGTTGATGTTACGAGGCTATATTTGAACATTAAGAAATCCACTTGCGATTAACTCCCTCACAAAGATGATAATGTATCTTTATATGTTTTGTCCCGTAATGAGAAACAGTTTGGTGACAAATAGATTGCACTTGTATTGTCACAAAACAAAGTAATTGCGACTTCAAGGGAATATGTAGTTCACTAAACAAAGAAGATATCCATTCCAGTTCTATAGTAGCAACAAATAAACTCTTATATTCTGCTTCAGCTGTAGATCTTGAAACAGTTGGTTGCTTTTTGCTAGACCAAGAAATTAATGATGAACCCAAAAATACAACATAACCCCCTGTTGATCTTGCAGTCTCAAGACAATTTCCCCAATCAGAATCACTGTAAGCTACTAACTTTTCAATATCACCTTTTCTGAAAGTCACACCATAACCTATTGTACCTTTAAGATATCTAAGTATCCTTTTAACTAACAACATATGCACATCAGTAGGAGCATGCATAAACTGACTTACATAATTAACTCCAAAACATATATCAGGTCTTGTTAAGCAGAGATATTGAAGCATACCAACTATGGTCCTATACTCGGAAGCATGGACAACAAAGTACCCTCATTAATAGATATTCTTGGTCCTTTAGCAACATCGATTGCTACATGAATTACATTCGACATTTTAGCTCTTGTCAACAACTCAATTGTATATTTCTTTTGAGTTAACTTAATATCATCTCATTGATCTCACGACTTCTATACCCAAGAAATAATGTAAATCACCCAGATGTTTCATTGCCAAAAAAGAACTCAAAAACTGAACCAAATGATTTAGCAAACCATCTGAAGTACCTAGGTTAAAATTATATCATCACATATAACATAAGGACCATCATTTCTCGAACCAAAGAATGTAAACAAACATTGAGAAGTCGACCTTTGTTCTAACAAAACCATAAGAAATCAAAGTACTAAACTTTTGAAACCAAGCTCTTGGTGCTTGCTTAAGACCATACAAACTTTTCTTCGGATGACAAACTTTATTTGAAAATTCCTCACTCACAAAGCTTTGGTGGTTGCTTCATATAGACATTTTCAGACAAATCACCATGCAAAAATGCATTTGACACATCCAGATTGTCTTATAGGCCATCCTCTATTCACAGCAATGCATAATACTACTCCAACTGTTGTAGGCTTTACTACAGGACTAAAAGTCTCACTGTAGTCAATCCCATCTTGTTGATTGTAAACCTGAGCTACAAGTCTTGATTTTAGTTTATCAACTGTTCCATCTGAATTTAATTTTACTCTGTAAACCCACTTACAACCTAAAATATTCATATGAGGCTCTGGGTCAACTAAATCCCATGTACCATTACTCCGTAATGCATTATTTTTCATCTCCCATGGAGACTAACCATTTTGTATCTTTCATTGCTTCTTTAAAATTCTTTTCGCTCGGAAGGAACATTAGGTAAGGAAGTAAAAGCAGCAGGAAGAGGATGTTTTACTGAATGATTCAAGGCATGATCAGGGAAAGATTTTTGTTTTGAAATTCCACTTTTAGACCTTGTAACAATAGTAGAAGATGGCACATAATCAAATGAAGAAGAAGAAAGCTCATTTGATTGTAATAGGACTAGATGAAGAATTAGAAGGAAAATAAAACTCATTTTCTCGAAAAATATAACATGTCTAGAAACATAAAGTCTTTTAGAAATTGGATTATAACACTTATATCCTTTATGTAAAGTGCTATATCCAAGAAAATGCATTTAAAGACTTTGGAGATAGCTTATCTTCTCTTGAATGTCCAAAAAAAGGGATAACATATGCATCCAAAAACTCTTAAAAGAGAATAATCAGGAACTTCATTATACAATATTTGAAAGGAGATTTATTTTTAAAATGGGAGTAGGAGTTCTATTTATAAGGTATGTAGCTGCATAAGAAAAGCATCATACCAATAATCCTTTGGACAAAAAGCATTGAATAATAAAGTATTACCCATTTCAAGAATGTGTCTATGCTTCCTTTCATCAAGATCATTCTGCTTCCGGGGTTTTAGGACAAGATATTCTAAGTTGAATTCCGAGATGACTCCAAAAAATGTTTAAAAGGACCTTTAATCATTCACTAGCTCCATCAATCCCTGAAAAAGCTAGTATTTTTGTCTTAAAAAGATTTTCAGTTAAATTTTGAAATGTTGAAAACATTGTAAGCTTCACTTTTGATTTGCATTGATAAATCCAATGAAATCTGCTAAAATCATCAACAAAGAGAATGTAGTATCTATGTCCTGCCAATAAAGTGACAGGATAAGGACCCCACTCATCACATTGAATTAGTGTAAGTGGAGAAGAAGCATGAAATGGAGATAATTGAAAGGAAGTCTCTTGCTTTTGGCAAGTTGACAAGGATGACATAAAGAAGAAGAAGAAGAAGAAGAAGAAGATTTAAGAATAATATGTTTATCATGATGAAGTTATTGAACAATTTTGGATGGTGGATGACCTAATCTATTATGCCACACATCAGTAGAAGCAGTAAGAGATGAAAAGGCAAATTGCATCATAGTAGAGGTAATGGGATATAAATTGTTAACCATATTACCCAGAGCTAATGTAACATTATCTTGTAGCTCCTTATCTCATAACCAAAGGGATCAAAAGTAATGTAACACTTATTATCTTTAGTGAACTTTGCTCTTGATAGTAGATTATGTCTCATTTAGGGCACATGAAGAATATCTTCTAACCTAAAGCTTGTCTTTGAGTATTAAGCATAGTACTACCAAAGAATGAAGAAATGGATAGTTTCTTACCATTACAATTATGATGAAACTTCCTTGCCAGAGGGTAGAAGTATTGATAGACACATTTTTGTCTAAATTGTCCTCAATGTCTCTATTGTTAGTGCTTGATTTTATTCTCATTATGGTGTTTTTATGTTTGTGTAGGTGTTTTTGGAGAAATACACTTGTGTGGAAAAAGTTGCTCAAAAGTGCTATTTCAACCCTGGAGAAAAGTACTAAAGGCATCCTCACTTTGGATAAGGGGCACCTGATTAGGCACACAATTATTCGTACTCCGGTTTTGGTTAGGGGGACACCGTCTTTAACATTTCAAAAATCCAGTTTTGGCGGGAAAAGCTCTGAGGCTATGGCAGATTTTGGTTCGGATTTTGGAGTTGTTTTAGAGAGACTCGATGGTGAGTTTCTTCGGGATAGCTTGCTTAATCGTAACATGAGTGGTATGGTTGATTGTTTTGGTTAAAATTGGATTGATAACTCGCGAGAAGAAATCAGGGCAATATGTGCATGGGAGGAGATGTTCACGGGATTGTACATGTCGATGGGATTTTACGTGGGTAGCAGCGTGTTTTATGTTATCTGGGAAGAGTAATGAACGTGTAGAAGCATGCTTGTCGAGAAAACAGCGTGGAGGAGATAAAAAGGGAAGAAATTCTCGTATCTTGCATGAGAATATGACCAAGGTAATGGAGGATCATTGGCGGTGATGGAGCGAGATTTTGGTGTCTATGGCTATATAAAGGGTACTCGTGCACCACGAAGGGGGACGGAGAGATTAGGGAGAGTTAAGAACATTACGGAGAGCGAAAATCAAGTGGCGGAAGAGAACTTCCATTTCTCTTCTTTGAAAGAACACGAAGAACAAAAGACTACTGCAGGCATTCATTCATTCTTTTGAAGAACATAAGATGTACATCATTGATCGTTATTTCTACGGTGTCAACGTGATTACTATTTATCGTTATGTGATTCGGTTTGTAACAAAAATAATTGTTACAAACCGGTTTATTGTTTTTCTCCCATTTTCATCATTTGTCAACACTTTGAGCAATAAAAATGATTTTTGGCGTGTTTCAACATGATGGCTAATTCTCTCTCACAACCAAGGCAATGAGGAAGCTATTTACGCATGAATAATTGGTAATTATTTATTTCTACAATTTATAATTTATAATTCACTCAATCACTTTTTAAGAGTTTTTTAATTATTTGCAAAAATTTCTTCATTAGTTTGATTTAATTAGATAGGTTAGGCAAAAATAAGTGTCCATGTTGTTTTATTTATTGAGCGATAATTGTTAAAAAAATTAATATTTGAACCTTTGTTATGAGTTTGGGCGAATCCACGAGTCCCAACACCTCTCTTCATCCTTTGTGACAATATTTTGTATATATTTTCTTTATTTTAGTTTATTAAATCCTAAAATCTATTTCGACAAGTCCGAGTGAACGACAACTCTACTTACCCTATATAATTCGATCAATTTTGTGCCATGCATAGACGCGGACTTGTGTATAGATTTGTTTTTAGTTTTTATTTTTACTATTATTATTTTTTGTCCTTTTTCACGCGTTTTGGTATTTCGTTTGCTGATTTGGAGTGGAGCGAAAGAAAAGAGAAAATCTTGAAAAGAAAAGCAAAGCTAAAATAGGAAAGAAAATAGAATCGAAACGAGAGTGAAGAAGAAAATTTTGTATATAGTGTTATTATTATTATTATTATTTTTTAGATACTGTAATTAGGGTTATATTTTTGTAATCTTTTATTTTTGGACATTTTTTTTTTTTTTTTTGGATTTTTTTTTGGGACTTTCTTTTGGACTTTATTTTTAAAAACCCTAAGGAAGGGTTATTTTGAATATAAACTCACGGGGAAGGGACAACCGGTTACGATCTTGTCGTCGTGCTCCTCGGGTTCGTACACGCGACATAGGAGTCGGTGGCCAGTCGACTTAACGGTTCATCCCGTGCGGAACGGGAGGTGAGAATTCTAAACACCCGCGAATCCCACAATCGCGGGTTTCATCTGAATGATTTTGTATGCATATATGTTGAGGTATTGAAAACGGCGCTTTAATTTCCTAGTAAAGGCAAGGCCCGACCATACAAGATAAGGGTTCGGATTTCATCCCAGTTCTCTTCTTGCCCGCCATAGGAAAATGATACCCAGCGCTGTACCCAAGATTAAAATACGACTAGAACAAGACCGATAGGGGTAACGAGCTTAATAGGAAAGTCATTCGAAAAATATTGGTTACTTTTTTAAGCATACTGCTCGGGAAGTTCATGACGGTTTTGGTGAGTTGAATGCATGACTGCGCCGCCTTGTAATACTGGTGAGGCCTTGGGTATCAAAGCTCCATCGGAGCTTCCCTCGTCTTTATTAGCTTACTTTAACTCAGTTGATTCCGGAGAGAGTGCAGCAGAATTATAAGCAATTCCTTTCGAAGGATTATAAGCTGGTGCTAAAACAATCTAAGTGGAGCCATCATGCTTTTTGTTTGCTGAAATCAGCGGGTTTGTTGTGGTCGGTCTGCCCTTGTTTGTGCTTGTGTAGAATTCCCTTGCGTTAGGATGTCAAGCCGGTATTATAATAGCCATCACAATGAATATGAATATCAAACTGAGCAATATGGACATCACTCTTTTATGACCGGAGTGTGAGCTAGTGGTTGGGAGACGCCAACCTGCTGAAGGTTATGGGTCATACCATGGTGAGCCCAATTACTATCCACGCGTGCATCGGTCTTACTGAGCAAGCGATCCTCGATTTCTTTATAAGAGTCTCTCAAGAGTTTGATGAGTCAGCACGTGAAGTTTCACTTATTTATCGAAGAGACTTATAATATTCGATTCTCAGAAGAGTCCGTAGAAAGTCAACTAAGATGTCTCTAGAAGAGTTCCTCAAGCAATTTATTGAGAGTACAGTAGGATTGTGGAAAAATTGCTGCTCAAGATAGTCTTAAATTCATCATGATGTTCCCAATACCACCCTTGAAAATAAGGATAATTTTTATTCACATAGTCAAGATGACGAGGTTAGAATTGGTAACACTACTTGTTTAGATGAGGTTGATCATTTCATATAATGATGATTATGATGAGGATAGTATTGATGAAGAATCACGAAATATGTAGGCATAGTGATCGGAATTTGTTACTCCGAGTTAAGCTTTATAATGATAATGTTATTTCTAGTACAAATCCAAATAATTTTAATAATTATTCACCTATTCAAAAGGACGAGGATTTGACTAGAAATATCCCCTTTTAAACGATGTAGTATTTCCTTTTACTGAAGCCAACGAAGGTTTAGAGAAACGAGTTTATTTTGAGTCTAGCGATTTAGAAACAATAGTCTTAGACAAAGAAAGTGAAATCGTAGATATGGGTGAGGATGAACCTGACTTAGAAGAATCAATTGACCATTTCCAGGAATCGATGACCTGAAGTCAGGTAGTTATGACTAGTCTTTCTAGAGACACTGGAAACTCTAAGTTTGGGGGTGATTATCATTCTCCATGTGCTTTAACTCTTAGAAAGGTCCCTCACTTGGAACTTGAAATATGTGCCTCAACCATTTTACAAGATTATCTTCATACACGTTTTCTGAACCTAATAATGTCCGGAAAGAAGTTCGGTTAGTTAGAAACCCATCCTCACGGTTGATGTGGTTAACCCAGGGCTACGATACCTCGATGACTTTGTTTTCCCACCAAAAATTTTTCTCTAATTGTGGGAACTTATGAAATTCAAATGTGTCAAATATTAAGTTTTAATACTAAACCTAATTACTTTAGGAGATTATGGTCGACACATTTGTTTAAGGAAGACCACCACTCTCTTGTGGTCGGCTCGTGTAGAGTCAAATCGATTGACTTAGAGGATCCCCGACTATTCGGAGTTATTGTTATGTACTTCTAAGTTCCTACTTGAGTATTTCCGGACTCTACGGACCTGATCTTAAGAATCCTCTTTTAGGAAGTCCGACCCATGAAAACGTTTTATTTAGACCCGTTTATGAGCTACGAACCCGAGCCACAACTAGATATAGTTGTCTTAAACAAAAAGTTAAATAAGGGTATGTTCGATATCTTCCTCGGTTTGTGTGAGTTTCCTCTTCTTGTGGTTAGCACTTTTTGATCCGAGATGACCACGATTATTTAAATTTCTCTTGCTATATGATTCTTCGAGGTGACTAATCTCTTCCATTGTATCTGGTCAAGACTTTAAACTTAGCACTCCTCGAGGTATCCCTTGCCTATGCAACAGTAATATTTTCTCATTTCCTTAGTGGTAACGGTTTTCTCCTTGTTCATGTTTTTAATTTCATCTTTAGAACATTGGGGACAATGTTAGATTTAAGTTTGGGGGTATGGGAGAAACTTTTAGTTGCAATAAACTCGAGCCTAGAAATTTATGTTTTTAAGGTCGGCACTAACCAATCTAAGTGGATGGAAACATCTTGGTTGAGGAGAGTGAGAACCAAGTCTGATTAGATGGAAACATCTAAAGAGTCTATTCATAAAAGCACGAGCTCGGGTGTTAGAAATAACATGATAGTTTCCCATATTTCGTCGGAGTCCTTTTCACCACATTTTTTTTATTTTGTTTTTAAACTATGTTTCTCTAAGTGATTAGGTGTGGGGCCACGAATCAAGTTGTTACCAATGCTAAAGAGTGAAATAGAGTGACTGAGATACCGACAAAAAAAAAAAAAAAAAAAAAAAAAAAAAAAAAAATTGGGACCCAGGACATAGGACCAACTGGGAATAAATTCAATAAAGTGACCACTTTGGAACCCTTGTATATGCCGATTGTGTTGACCTAGAGTTAGGATTATCGACCACCTGGTTCCCTTGTATATGCCAGTGTGTTGATATTAGTGGACTAGTATCTCATTCCATTAGGATAGGTTCATTTTGGCGTGAGGCCTTCAGATGCAGAATGGAACACCATTCACTTAGTAAACATCGAAACCATCTATGTTTTTCTATATCCATCTTCTTGATCTATCCATGTGATTAGTTTTGACTCGGTATTGATGTCCATAGTGCCACACTATCTCGAGTAGAGCTACGCGAGCTTATATGAATTTTAGTATGCTTGAGTGCAAACAAGTATACAACAGTGAATTTCGCATCGAGGTACTTCCTCCTGTAGTCAATAAGTATGCCAATCCAAGGAGATTCGTTAGTGCCTTCAAGGTTACGTGTGTAGATAGGTAGAATCTGGGGTAAAGGTTTTTGTGGGTACACCTCTGGAAAACCCCGGAGACAAACACCCGCCACTAGGGCCACAAGGGGTTCAAATGATTTTTCTTATTTTCTAGAATAAATTTGCTCGTGGACTAGCAAATAATAAGTTTGGGTATTTGATCGACACATTTTTGTGTCGAATTGTCCTCATTGTCTCTATTGTTAATCTCGATTTTTGTACTAATTTTGGTGTTTTTATGTGTGTGTAGGTGTTTTTGGAGGATTACATATGCGGAAAAGTTGCTCAAAAAGTGTTTTTGACCCCAGGAGAAAAGTACTAAAGGCACCCTCGCTTTGGATAAGGGCACCCTGGCACCCTGAGATGATAAAGGCACCCCTGTTTTTGGATCGGGCACTTCATCCTCTTCATTTCAAAAATCGTTTTGGCGGGAACTCATGCAAACTCACAGGGCGATTTGGATTCGGATTTTGAAGCGATTTTAGGGAGATTCAATGGTGAGATTCTTTGGGAAGTATTGATTTGGCGTAACGGGCGTGTTATGATTGTCCGTTTGGATTGAAATTGGCTAGATAATCCACGAGATAAAAGCAGTGGCAGCCGTGGTTATTTCACGGATTGTACGTGTTTCATGCATGGCGTGATATTGAAGTATTATTGACTACACACGAGGCGTGTACATGACAATTTGTAACGTCTTTGGAAGAAGATTAACGCGTGTTGAAGATAAAAATGGAAATTATTTCCGTTTTTGGCAGCAAAGAATAAAAGGAGATTAATGAAGATATCCTGGAGATTTTGGAGTCTGATCGAGTATATTTAAGTTGACGGGGTCGAATAGAAGGGGACGGGAGAGTTTAGGGAGGTTTTGGAGCACACGTAGTGGAAACTCAATCGAGTGGCGGAATAGTTTTCTCTGCATTTACACCAAGAACACGAAGAGCTACTGCACTGAAAGACCGTCGTTCTTAAACGGTGCTAACGACGCGCTTTTGTGGGTCGCATATTTGGAGGCGAGACTTAAATAAATAAGTAACGGCTAGCGTTAATAATTATCGTTCTCTGTAACACTTCGGTTTTTATGAAATAAGTGTTACAAACCCGATTTTCATTAATTCTCCTTATTCATCATTTGTAAACCATTTTTTGAGCAATGAAATCAACTTTTGAGCATGTTTCCAACATGATGAGCTAAACCCATCTCTCAGGGCGACGGAGGAAGCTATCTTGCCAATGAAAAAGTGGTAATTCTTAATTATTTAATTTGTGCAATTTTTAATTATGATTATTTGCCTAGATTGAAAATAGATTTAATGATTTTTGTTAAACAATTTTATTTTCTATTGATGGAATATGCTTGCCCTAGGGTTTTGATATCCCATGCTTTGGATTAACATTTGTTGTTTCTAAAAAATCTACTTTTGCAATAGTTGATAATCAAATTAAACGTGTGAAATTGCATGATTGTAATTAGTATCACTTTGGAATTGGTAAGTAGCGGAATCCCTATTTGACCTCTCCATAATTTCCAAACAACTTTTTAATTGAGCTTGTTATTTTTATTTCGAAAATTAAGTCTAAAAAATCTGCTTTCACAAGTCTTGAGCGAACCTATTACTACAACATCATTGAAAATAATCATCACTTTACCCTCACGATACTCACGACAGTATGCATCATCCTATTTCTCCATTGGATTCTCTCAGGACTCCAGCTTGCTCCACACATCTTGTCCGACAGACTCGTGAATCCGATTCTCCAAGCGCAACCATCATACATTGCGAAGTCTGTCCTCAAACAACTATTCGGACTGATTTCGTCCTTCATTGCTCTTATCCACCTGTCTATTTACGAGACTATCATTGTTCTGCTTGTTAAGTGTAAGTCTTCTTCTTGTACATCCTCACCAGTTATTTATCCTTTGATAAATTCACCCCATCGCATAAGGCTTTTTTTTGTCTGCTATTCTCCTTAATGAGGAGCCTAGAACTTTCTTTCAGGCAGTTAAATGCCCAAAATGGCGTGCAGTAATGGCAAAGGAAATTTTGGATTTAGAAGCCAACAACACTTGGATACTGGTGGACTTACCACCTGACAAGACTGACATTGGTTGCAATTGGGTTTTCAAAATAAAGTTTAACCCTGATGGTTCTATAGAACGTTACAAAGGCTCGTCTTGTTGCCAAAGGATACACGCAACAAGAGGGTATCGATTTCTATGATACTTTTGCTCAGTTGCCAAAGCTGGTTACTTTACGTGTTTTATTGTACATCAGCTATCAGATGATGGTCTTTACATCAATTGGAGCGTCAACAATGCTTTTCTCAAGGTGATCTAGATGAAGATATCTATATGAAAATGCCTCCCGGTATGGCTCGAAAAGGTGAATTTAAAGTTCTCAAACTTAAGAAATCTCTTTATGGCTTGAAACAAGCTTCGCCAATGGTTTGCCAAACTCTCATCCGCTTTACTACCGAGGGTTTTCTAAAATCTCTATGTGATAACTCTCTTTTCACATATCACCAAGGAACAACTTCAATATTTGTTCTTGTCTATGTCGATGACATAATCATCACTGGCACAGATGATAACTTCATTAAATCACTGAAGTTACGTCTCGCTTCTTACTTTTCTATAAAAGATCTTGGTCGATTGCAATATTTTTTAGGCATTGAAGTTTTCGTTCACTAATGGTATTTTTTCTCGCCAACGCAAATATGTCTTAGATATTCTTGGGACTCGGCCTCCCAGGGGGCAAGTGTTTCATCTTTTTCGATGGAACCAAATCTCAAGTTACTACCTACTGATGGTAAGGTTTTAACTGATCCAAGTCAATTTCGACGTCTTATCACATGTCTACTATATCTTACAGTTACTCGTCCAGATATTACTTACTCAGTGAACTATTTAAGTCAATTCATGCAAAAACCCCACACGGCTCATCTTTGATGTCTCCTTCGGGTTTTACGTTACCTTAAATGCACAATTGGCCATGGTATTTTTCTATCTTCATCTAGTTCGCTATCTCATGGCTACAGTTGACCGGGCGGGGTTGCCCTTTCACTCATCGTTCCTCCACGAGTTATCTGTCACCATAGGTGACAGTCCATTCAAATCAGAAACAACCTACCGTGGCTCGTTCTTCTGAACGACAGAATATGAGCTTTAGCTAATCTCACCGCCGAACTACAATGGTTGAGGTATCTTTTTAATGACCTGTGCATTTCATGTCCTCTCCTATCCGGATTTCTTGTGATAGTCAAGTCAAAATTCATTGCTCAGAATCAGGTTTTTCATGAACGGACTAAACATATTGAAATCGATTGTTACTTTGTTCGTGAGAAGTTACTCGGTGGGTTGATTTTACCACAACATCTTCAGTCTTCCAATCAACTTGCCGATGTTTTTATAAAGCCACTAGGAGCTCCACAGTTTGGACGTCTGGTTAGCAAGTTGGGCGTTCGTTCTGGCTCTACCGCTCCAACTTGAGGGGGGGTATTAAGTTTATCAGACTATTGATAAACTTGAACATGTACATACACGTACATATGGTTGTAACTAGTTTTCCTAGTCTTCTGTTATGATAACTATTATACCTATTCTTTAGCTAATTAGGTTTACTTTCTCTATTCTTCAGTTGTAGCTATTTATTTGCTATTCTTGTTATGTATATTCCAATGTAATCATATAAATATCACTTAATGAAATCGGACTCAACACAGTTGTGTGAGCAAACCATATACTTCTGTCATTAAAACCTTTATAAACCCCACACCTCGGAAACTTTTTTTTGTTTGGTCTCCCTTTTATATTTATCAAGTAACATATGTGTTTGTTTACAGGTGGTTATATGAAATCAAGTGCTAAAGCCATCGCTGATTCATTAACGAACTTATCAAAGAAAGGGATGATTGATTTGGCGACTCCTCCTTTGGGAACCTAAAAGCGTATGAACATTTTCTTGTGTATATATATGAGGTTGCAAAGGTAAATATACTTTCTACTGTGGCAAATGATATATAAATAGAGTTCTAAAAGTTCCAGATCGATAACAAAATGTTTGCGCACAACAGTTGTAGTAAAAATGCAAAGAAAACATTATTCGTTCGAACATTTACATGTTCATGTGCCTTTTTGCATGACATCTGTATTTAGTTATTTAGGTATTGTACAGTACATTAACAGAAGTTTAACTTTCATGTGCATGAAATAGAGATCATCATGGTCCATGGATGGAAATGTGAGAAGTATGATTTGAATTTGCTAAAATATTTAGAAAACGATTATACACTCTGTTCCGGTAAATAGCAATGCCAGTGGTGGTTTTTTGGGGTATAAACATAGCATAGATATTGTCGATTTGAAGTGCACAGAGTTGAAGTAGTAATCTCTTCACGGTTTATTGGGTTTTCAGGGGTGGGTCATTGGGTCTTCATGTGTTTTGTGCGTCTCACGTGAAAAAGCTATCATGAGATGCAAGTGAATCTCAGCTGCAGATTGTGGGGAGGTACAAAACCAGTGTCTATTGGTAGTATATGCACCTGAAAATTTTATGAAAACTCAAGTCAGGCATAAATGAGATTCTACAAACACTTCCAAGTGTATTTAGTTAGGATGGATTACAACTTGGTTTTCTGAGACGTTGGAGTAAACTACAGAGAATAGACTCATTTACTCGTGGAATATTTGATGGACTCATGCTGACATACAATCATATGAAACATAATATACATAAATAGGTTTATAAATATGAGGAGATATATATAATAAGCCCGCTGGCAAACTTGTTAAGTTTAGCAAAAAAAGAAATGTTAAGTTGTCAAGAAACTGGTTTCATACTCTTCCTAATGTTATATCCAATAAATTACCAAAAATAATTAGACTTTACTATTTAACCGAAGTGCATGGATACTTTTAAGTCGTGATAGAGTCTATTGGTTTATACAATTCCCATTGAAAAACTTGTCATTCATTCCTCTCAATCTGAATTTCCCACTAGATAGTAAAAGGAATAATATCCCAAATTTTCAATCTAATCAAAGAAATTAAAGCTTTTTTACTTTTAACAATGCCATACAGCTGTTGTGTATTCACAGAACAAGAAAATACGATGGTTTGATTCTGCAGCTTTGTTAGAAAGAAGGCATCCATTCACGGATTCACCACCATCGAATTTTAACATAAAATCACTTAAAAAAATCATATTTTATGGGATTTTAGAATTTCAAAGACACTTGTGAGGAAAAGAAGTACACCATCATCTTCAAATTAGACTAAGACATTTTGTTTCAGTCACCCGGGTCATTTCTTCATCCGTTCCTGTAGTGTCATGTGTGTAATTTGTCATGCAATAACAAAGGGAAAAAACCGTTCAAGTGTCTAAAAATGTTAACGAAACTATCATGAAAGTTGAGTGATTTTCTAATGCAAGTCTATGTAGGATATAAAAGCTCGTGTATAGACGTATAGTGGTGATACGTATACTTTAAAATTTTATTAAAATACAAGCCAACCCGAAATGAATTTCTACAAAGTTTAAATGTACCCACAAGTTGATGAGTTAACAATTTTTTTTAAGGTGTTGGAGTGAACTACATATAGAGAAGAGAATGAAATCATAGTTTATGTAGAAAATATGGTCAAAGTGATCCCTGAACTTTAGTTCATTTGCATGATACAATTATGGATATGGTCAAAGTTATCAATATAGGTAAGGTATGATGTGGAAAATGAAATTGATAAAACACCGAAAAGATCTCGAGTGTATTATAGATCAATCATTCTTAACGGCAATTTAGAAATTAGACCACGGCAAAACAGCCAGGACACAGTTTTTCTGGTGGGTCCCGGTGGGCCCTGTGAAGGAGAACATAGGGTCCCATTTTGGGTTTGTTATGTGTCTGCAGGTATTTTCTCTCGATTTTTTAGTAATCTTGGTAAGAATTTTTGATTATAGATATGTTAAATGTGCTAAAAAGCTCCCGGAATTTTCTAACTATACGAATTTAATATTCATTTTATCTGTTTTTTTAACAGATATTATTTTGAAAAAATAAAAAGATTCTTTTAACTTTTCTTAAAAGAAATATATAAATCTTCGCTCTTTGAATATAGGGGGAGCTTTTGTGATCACGAGAGAGGAAAAATCGGTGCCAACTCCTTGATTTAAGAGTGAGTTACATTTTTATATTTTCGGACCAAATTATCCTTGAAAGTCCTACTCACTCGATACTTATGACACTAACCCTTGAATCAATAGTTTTCCTATGAACGGACAAATCCCTAAAACCCCAAATTACTCTATGATCATCAAACGTGAAATCTAAAGGATTTTGGATACTTAGCTACTGAAAGTATATCTCTGAAAAATTTACGAAGATGATGACAGGTGAATATAAAGATCATGAAGGTTGGGAAGATGATATTCAATCCTTAACACTTCCTTTTCCATTCGGTTATCACGTGTTGTTGGAGCAATTGACTCTCAAAGTGAAGCATCACAACCCTTGTAGGTATTTGCGAGAGACAATGCTAAGGAATATAGAATTCAAGAGACATTATTATGAGGCCATGTGGGTAAAAATATGTTAGAAGAATTGAAGGAAGGCATAGATAAAAACGAATGGTTAAGAATGCACGAGTGGGTTTATCATTGTTGAAGCTTTCACCACAGTTGTAGTTTATTTGAGTGAACTACAAAGCATAACTTTCGTCCCAACAACCTTGGTACTTTACCCAGGTATTGAAAAGAATATGGTAGCTATCGGTCACGTCAACAACAATCATTTGATCGGGCTAAAATTCAAGCGATGTAGTCCATTGCCTTCACTTCCAAGATTTTCATATTGGATGAATCAAAAAAATGAAAACTCGACTGGTTGGTCGAAACGCTACTCGGGTAGAATGAAAAAATATGAACATTTTGCAGGGATCGAAGAACCAACAAACAGTTCGTCTTGATGAGTTCTAGTTTGTACGATGTTGTACACATCTTTTTTTTTTGTAAATTTGTGAAGGGCACTTCTCAAATACTGGTGAAACTGCATATATATATATATATATACTTTTTTGTGTTACCTGTATCTTTCAATTTAATGTTTAATGTATAAACCTTTTTTTTTACCTGAGTTCAATTTTTCTCGCTGTATCTGGAGAAAGAGAAAAAACGAATTCACGTTCTTCATATCCAACGTGAATTTCATAAACTGATAAGAAGTGGACCTGTTTGATTCTCGTTTTGTCTGGAAAGCGAGAAATACAATTTTCACTTTTACCAGATACAGCGAGAATGCAAAATAAAATCCTGGATAACTGAATGTTCATTTTGTTTCTCGTTTTGTCTGGAGAGCGAGAAATCCATATTTCTCGTTCATCTGGTAAGACGAGAATTCCATATAAAAAAGTGGCATTTTTGTTTGTTTCTCGTTTTGTCTGGAGAGCGAGAAATCCAGATATCCCGTTCAGCTGGTAAGACGAGAATTCAATATCAAAAACATGTATTTTGTTTGTTTCTTGTTTTGTCTGGAGAGCGAGAATGACAGATTTCTCGTTTACCAGGTAAGAAGAGAATTCCATAAATGTATGTAACCAAGTTAAAAAAACCACAAAATCTATGTTTAACAAAATATCCATGACATAAAAGTGCTAATTTCCATGACAAGACCTAAAACTGCACGATCTAATACAAGCATGTTTAACTATCCATTACATAAAGTCAAATGGTGTAACATTCAAGCTCTTCTTGAGTTGTTGTGTACCTGGGAAAAAGAAGTCTTCAAATACAAAAGATTTACAACAAGATAGCCATTAGATAAAAGTGTAACATAACGTCAGTTCTTGCGCTTCTTCTTCTTCTGTGCAGTAAACTTCCAATGCACACATCCTTGTCAAAATCAGGGAAAAGATCTGATCTCTCGGGGTTGTCATAACTTTCAAGTATTTCAAGTAAATGAGCTTTTCAGAAGGGCTTATTGGCTCATCTTCAGCTCCAGAGTTGAAAACAAACTTCCGAATAATTCCGACGTTCCTTTTCTAAACCAAATAAGAGCCAAATTAGTGAGACAAATTAACTACAATCAAGAATGAAAATAAGAAGAAAAAAAATGTACAACTTACGATATTTGCAACTTTGCTTTCTTGTTCATCGATAAAAGGTTTTACAAGAATCCTTGTATTAAGATTAGCTACCCGGGTGTGAGAAACTTCAGAAAACCATTTCTTATAACCATCTCACAATCCCATGGATTTAAAACTTTACATTGTAACCTACCCTTAGGTATCAAACATGTATCCCATGCACTCCAACTATATCCATCCAAGTTAGGATAATAAGATTTGAAACTGCTGGGCTTCGAAACCGTCTTTTCTTTATCCAGGAAAACACCTTTGGGTTTATCTTGAATAACACCAAACTGTCTTAGCACTCTATTTGGATTATGCCACTCAACCACATCAAAACATTTAAGCGGTCCAGTGTAGTGAGCAACCTGATGAATAGAACCATCTCGGATTGACTTATAGGGATCCCATGTCACTTTTTCTTCCTTAAGGTCTTCAAGTTTTTCACACAAATCAACCAAATCAAGCTTAAGAGTTCTTTCCGGTTGTATAGGTACGTATAATGAAGCTCTGGGATTACATTCCTCATATCCACCTACTAAATTATGCCTCTCGAGAAACCGAAAGTGATCATAAATCCATACCTAGTACATATAGTAATTGCATTAGTTTCACTATTAAGAATACAAAAAAATATAGGAGAACAAATGAAAAATTAGATAGTTACCTGAAGGATAGTCATACAACCAGCCATGGAATACACCTCAGTTCGACAACCTTGGCCCAAATGATGGTAGATCCAAGCCAAACAAGTTGTTTCCCATGAGTAGCTATTCACTTCTTATAAATTTTCTAAAAATTGTAGGAAATATGCATTTACCCTTGAACCTGATTTATCACCGCATACAATAGATCCAATTACATAAAGTAGGTATGCTATAGCACATTGCTCTTTCCTCTTCTTTGAATCATTCTTTTTACTTGTAAACTTTTTCCTTAACCAGTTAAGCTTCAACTTTCTTTCTAATTTTTTGGCAGTTCCACCGAATGCCTTTTCAATCTCAAGTTCTTTCTTAGTCTTGCCAAGAGTTCTTTTTATCAAATCATACGTGTAATCCCAAGTCATAGTATTTGCCCCAAACACTCCTTCAACTACTTTTCCTTTAGCATTAAATCTTGTGATGCGCTCAACATCTTCAATTGTAATAGTCATCTCGCCAAAAGGAAGGTGATATGTGTTGGTCTCCGGTTACCAGCGCTCACGAAAAGTATTGATAAGAGCATGATCAATCTTATCATGGTCATACTTGATTAAAGAATACAAGCCGCTCTTTTTTACATATTCTTGAACTTCAACACACTCTTTATCAATAGGCCATTTTTTTGACCATATCTTGGTGTTGATGGAGTTTAAGCAATGGTATTGGATTTTCTCTTGGATTCTACCAAATAAATAGATTAATTAATCACAAAACAACTACTAAGTACAATGAACATACCATAACCGATATACAATTTCACATACCACATTTCCCCACACTAATCCGCAATGTGGTCTTTATAATATGATAGAAGACGTGGATTAGTAGGTTGCCCTGGGATTTCACTTGCTTCAACTGCCTTTTTTCCTTTTTCACTAGAAGAATCTCTTCCAACATCAGCCTCTCCTAAATTATCTTCATTGTCCTCATCACTACTTTCTTCATCAAACTCTTCTTCACTGTTATCATCTTCCACGGTATCTTTGTCTACCTCTTCCACAGTATCTTTGTCATCAGCATCGTCCTTATTGTCCTCGCTACTATCCTCACTAGCATTATCACTCTCTTCCACAATATCTTTGTCTACCTCTTCCACAATATCTTCATTACGGCGTCGATCACCTCTTCGAATTGATGCTGATGACTTTTTCGTCGTCCTTTCAGGAAACCTAAAACAACAAGGGATGTAGTAAAGACATGGTATTAGTTTTAACATAACCTCCATAAATAAGCTGATCACCATAGCTTCGATTGAATCATCAGAATTTATCTATATAATCATTGCCAACATCAAAAAACTATAACAACAACTTTTACTAAAGATGCAACAAAGATAAATAAATAGCACACAAAAACTAAGAAATCTCTAAAAGCTCATAGCGAATTTGTAAGAAATACATAACAGAAATTGCGATAGGAAACATTCAAAAATTTTGTTACCCACCTATACTAGCAAGAAATCCAATAAAATTCATATAAATTGACGAGCTTCAATGGTTATCTTGGAATTGAAAAGGGGCATTGCTAATTCAATCTAACGAATCCTTAAAAATGTTATCTTCTAATTAGATAACCAAAAACTCACCGACCCTAATCCTTTAATAAAATTTTACATTCATCAAAATCAATCAATCAAAGAATCATACCTAATGAATTTTCTTATGAATTTTGATTTTGAAAAAATTAAATAAAAATAAAAGATTTTTAGATTCAACTTACTTAGGGAGATCTTGAGGAGATGATTTCGGTTTTTGATATCGTCCCATAATATCTTGATCCCGTTAAATATGATTTGGTTAAGATTTCCCCGGAAGATGTGAATTTTTTAAGGCATATTTCTGTTCTTCACGGTTCAGAAGTGAAGATGGAAAGTCTCGTTTGGTGACTTGTGAAACGTGTTAAGAGTTTTAGCGAGGACAGTTTTGTCCGATTCATGGAAAAAAATATTGGATAGATCGTATCGGTGAGTTTTGCCCGATTTTTCCTCTCCCTTGATCACAAAAGCTCCTCCCTATAACAAAAGTGAAAAATAAATAAATATATACCTTCACATATTTACATTATATGTTCGGCATTCTCTAGCTGATGGTGATGCATGACGTTAACATAAGGTTTAAATATTTGTTATACGAGAAAAAACTCGTCTTCTAAAGAATCTATTGGATTTAGTGTTTTTTTATGTAAACGATCTTGGTTGAACAGGGCAGTTATTATGCGTTATAATCGGGTTGGCGCTGCTTCTCACAAGGTATGAATATAATGACAATCAACAGGATAAGAATGAATCTTTTCCTAAGCTATTCAGTGTGATCCTGTAATCCAACATTACTAATGAAGTGTACCAGTTTATTCAACCCCGTTAAGACTACACTGTAGTCTTGTTTATTTTTGGAATAATATGTTTGTAACATTCGGTCGAAAATCAAGGAAATTTTCTAGATCTAGTTTCAGCGACATGGAGAATCGATTACCTTCTCTATCTCAACCACTATCATCAAATCTAAACAAGGGTATCTCAGTTTCTTCGATCGAAGATGAAACAAGCTTTGGGTCTTTGGATTTTTCCCCCTCTTAGTGATTCGGTTGGTGGTAATGGAGAAAAATTGGTAAAACCTAAAAATGGGTTTGCATCACAATCAGATGGAGAAGGTGTTGATAATAATATCATCTCATATCTCATTCTTCCTGGCGAAATCGACAACAACGTTGATTTGGAGAAAATCATCGAGAAAAGGAGCATCTAGGGTAAACAACTCAAGCTCTAATGGGGCAGATAAATATGGAATTATAGGAACAAGCAAAGAGGGAGAAATTACTCAAGGATGGAGGGGATAATTTCCCAAACCTAGATCTATAGCATCCTTTGAAGTATACTCCTCCAGTGGAAGTTAATGGGAAGATTCAAGTAGACGCTCAATCAGAAAAGCGATCTGCAGGTATGAAGAAATGCTAATAAGGTGGTGGGTTGTTTTGTGAGGAAACGTCCATCTATTGAGGCAGATGAAAATTAGCGTTAGTAGGATGTGGAAATTTAAGGAAGAGGTATCCATTAAACTTTATAATAACTCTGCTTTCATTTTGAATTCAAGGAAAAAGAAGATAGGAATCTAGTACTAGAAACAGGTTCTATTTTCATCTCGGGAAAACTATTTTCTTTGAGACCATGGACTCATTTGCTTGAAAACTCAATTACAAAGATAAAATCGATACCAATTTTGGTTAAGATTTTTTGGGGTACCTTACATATGTGGGATGAGGAGGGCTTAGGTTTGATTTCAAGCTGTTTAGGGGAAACCTCTATCATGAGATGATTGTACAATTAACCAAGATAGACTAGCCTTTGCAAGGGTTTGTATAGAAATTGATCTAAACTTTGCTTACCCTGCTAGCATCCCTCTTTTGATTGATGGGAAAATTGCTCTAGAACTCCCAGTAGAGTATCGGTGGAAACCCTCAAAATGTGAGGTTTTGCAAGGTGTTTGGGCATATTTCAAAATATTGCATAATGAAAACAAAATCTAGATAGAATCATAAGCAGAAATTGCATTCTAGTCCTACAGTGGAAGCTCTCTCACTAGGATCTAGTGGCACTGAGGCAGAAACGGTCGGCAAGACGCAAAGATCCACTGTCTCAAATCGAGCGGCAAATTATGCAAGTACCAAGGGTGCTCAAGCTACTTTGACTACAAGTGGAGGTAAACCAGCATCTGTTTCTCATTCTTCTAAGTCTCCAGGGAAGCAAGGCACAACAAGTGGGGTTTGTAAACCTAAACACACCCTTCCATCTGGAACGTGACTTTCCTGCCAACGGAAAGATTTGGCTAAGGATAATGATGACAAGAGAGACAACAAAGACAAAGAAACAAATGCAGTAAATGCAAGCATTAATGCAGACAAGGTTTGCCTCCTGGTAAAGGTTCAAGCTTCCCCATCAAAGAGTCCATTAAAGATGGCAAGTTTTCAGAAGAGAGGTGGAGGAGACAAGGATAAAGGACATCCCTCTTCCAAACCTGATAGTAGGAAAGTAGATTCGGAAATCAAGAGCCTACGCAAATAATGTAGTCTCAACAAGTGATAAAAATGAAGGAAAAGGCGCAGCTCATGCAAATTTGGGTGGTAATAGTAAAGATAGTGTCGAGAAAGGATGCTCAAACTATTGAGATATCTAAAATTGGAATTAGCAAGGTGAATATTAGTGGAACAAGTGAGAAAAGGCGAGGATTCAAGCTCGGTTTCTCGGGTTGCAGATGAGAAGAGTAGGCATAATCCATTTATTTTAATTTGGAATTCCGCTTTCAAGCGAGATAAAAAGGAACTTGACCAAGCAAGAAACTAAGGCTATTAACTCAATTACAAATTCAGCCGGGGAGAAAAAGATGGGAATTGGAAGATGGCTCAAGTATGAAATATTCTGCAAAGAGTGACCCTAGGAGCAGCGACCTTTATGGAAATTTGATTACCAATAACACTCTCGGAGTGTTGACTCCCCTGTGTACTCAAGATAAAGATATAGTTACTGTCGAAGAGTGCCGGAGGATAGCGATGATTTCTATGAAGTAGAAAATGATAAAAATGCTCATTATCTATCTTATGAAGACAAAGCGGGCAAGAAATCCGACATGGAACTTTCAAGACTCAAATGGAATGGAGAATTGCCCAATATGGGAAATGAGAATTTGGTGAGAGGACAAAGATCGGCTGCAAGGAAACTTAAGTAATTCATGTTCTTGCTTGTTTAGTTGTTTGTTGTCTTTTTGGTTTGCTTAGAGTTGGCTTACGCCCTCTTGGGTCTTCCTTCTTTGTTGTTGGTGTTGGTCATGTACCCACCTTTGGAATCGCTTGACGTTCTAGTCTTGTATTCTCCTTTTATTTTTAATGAAATCAACATTTTAAGTCAAAAAAAAAAAAGGGTAGTTCTTCAAAGTTGTTCAAAATATTAGAAATAAATTAATAATTTGATTCAGTGTCAATTTGGAGTATAGTCACGGAAACAGAGATACTAAAATGAGAAGATATTTTCTTCGAGGATCGTTGGGTCTTCATGTGTTTCATCTGTTTCATTACGTCGATAAAAAAAGAGCTAACAAGATGACAAAGCTACCATGATATTGAGTGCAATGGAAGGACATAAAAGTTGGATTCTGATAGTGTTTGCTTTGCAATTTTATTGAAACTGAACCACCAAAATGAGGTAATTGTCTAATAAGTTGAAGTGTATCGGGTATGGTCGTGTAACATTATTCTACTAGAGCTGGAATAAAGTATAGAATAAAGTCATACTCCCTCTGATTCTGGAAAAATGTTAGTATCACTTTTTCAATTTAACTTATTTTAGGCTAAAAAAAAATGACAATACCTGTTTTCCAGACAGTAATAAATATGCAATAATTAAATCTGGGTCTTGGATTCTTAGTTGGGATTTCCAAAGGAAAATGCGTGCAGATAAAGATCAAGATGTCAAATAAAAGTCAGCTGAAAAACTGCATAAGTTTTGCTTTGATTTCCATACCTTTATCGCTTTAATTAGAGTGTCAATGGGTACCCATTACTCGGAACGAGAACCGGACCGCTAGATTTTGGTCCGGTTTTGGTCCTAAAGTTGGACCCATTAACAACTTAGGACCCGACGGGTAATTACCGATTGGACCGAATGTTAACGGGTCTAAACGGGTAATACCCGTCGTAAGTAATGGGTACCGGGTTATTCATCCTTTTACTCATCTTTTTGCAAAATTATAGGTATTTTGCTAGTTTTGGCTTTGATTTTTTTCCATTTTTCATTTTTTTTTCTTACATTTAATCTTTATTTAGTACATTAATAAAGAAATAATAATAAATTTTTATAAAATAATTTAGATTCAAGTTAAAAAAAAAGAAAGAAATTAAGTTTTTTTAAGATTTTCTTTATAGTGTTTCTAAGGAAGTAAGGATTAAAAGATTACAACACATGTCGAAAAACTTATATCAAAGAGTTCAAAAATCTAACATTGACTCTAATACTTTTGATGACAATGATCTTGTAAATCTTTTGTACTACATTTCTTAGTTTATTTAATTGACCTTTTCGATCAAAAAAAAAAATCCAACGGGTACCCGTAACCTACGGGTACCCAGAATTTTAAACGGGTCCGATTCAAGGTCCACAAATTTAGGAACCGGACCCGACCATTATAAGTAGGGTCCGAGTCTAGTGATACCCGGGAGGACCCGGACCCATTGACAACTCTAGCTTTAATGGTTGGACTGATTGTTTAATTGTGTATGATTATATTGACAAATAAGTGTTGTGTAGCTTAAATCAACAAGTAAATGAAAACCTTGACCAAATAGTAGGGGTGAACATGGGCCGGTAGGGATAGGTTTTCACCTCATCCACATCCAATCTAATACACTATGGATTTCAAATTTAGCATCTGCATCACATAACGGATTCGCATCCAATAGATGCACGGATGGATATATTGGATACGGATAATCCAATGGACTTGTTTTAGTTAAAATTTATAATAAAGAAATAAAGCCAACTTAAGTGACTTCTTATAGAACCTACATGTCTTATATATGTGTACAAATATATAAGTGCTACGGACAACACCCCAAGCAAACAAATATATAAATTTTTAATTTATCTATAATATTTTCTAAAGATATATAAATGCTTTTAATTTAACGGATATGGATGCTCAACGGATTTTCAAAGTTGCATCCGGACCCAATCTGTCATCTGTTAGATTTCAAAAACTTCATCCACGTTCAACCCACTAGCGAACGGTCCGGGACATCTATCCATAAAAATACGGTTGGTCCCGGTTAAATCCGCGGATTACGGGCCAAATTCTCACCCCTACCAGACAGCTGTTGTGAAGCTTAAATAAACAAAAATGAAACAGCTGGGCCTAGATGAATTGATTGGACGGCTTAGATGCATGATGATCAAATGAGAAATTTGTTCTTAGAAAATCACTGAGCGAGTATTTCCAAATGAATTAGTTTTTAAATTTGTGTTAACATCCGAATTTAGCTCAGTTGGTAAAGCGGATGACTGTAGTAGGTGCACCATAATTCTAAGGTCGAAATCTGGTAGGTCTGAATCATTTTTACACTCAATTGATCAGCAAGCAAATCATGTGTGTTCACCGGTGGTTATATGAAATCAAGTGCTAAAGTTAAAACTTTACTTTGGCGTCCAGAGATAGTACTTTGGTTTGCAGAGATAGTAGTTTGGTTGGCACTGTTTTATAAATACAGTTCTAAACAGTGCCAGATGATCGCTGACAGAATGTTTGTGCAGCACGATAGCAAAGGAAACCCTATAAATGTTACTTTTTATTTTGTTACTCCATGCTCATGCACATTTCGCATGGAATTCGGAGTATATACAATCATCGATCCGAAGTAGTATAATATTTGAACTTTGAAGTAATTTCATTCACCAATTATTGGGTCTTCATGAGTTTTTCGTCTGTTTCATGCGTAGAAGAAGATAAAATTGCTACCATGAAATGCAAGTGAGTTTCAGTTGCAGATTGAGGGGAGGCGTAAATGCTAGCTTCTATTATATGTGTAACTTCAAAGTTTATCCGGGATATGCAGGTGCGGGATTCATTTTACGTGATTCTGGCGGAAGACACATTACCTCTGTTGCTATACCAGTGATCAACTGCAACTACCAGAGAAAGAGACATGGTCTGATTTTGTTCCTGATTTTCTTTTTCCTTTTTTTTGTGTACTCGACCAAGCACGAGTTCCTACGGGACGTGTTGTAAGTTCAATGCTGACGTGGCATTGATGATTTGGTCCCTCACTGCCTTGATTTGGATCTTTGCATATGGGCTTTTATAAGAAGAGCATATTAGGCCCAAGTAAGCCCATTTCTAGTATAATTTATTAGGTACAAACATCGCCCCCTCTTAATCCATAACTTGTTATGGGTTAAAAAGTTCGGGTTTCCAAATTCCATCCGCGACTGAACTTCGCATTGTTCTGGAGTGTTGTATAACTCGCCCCCAAGCGCGTTATGGAGTGTTATGCAACTCGCTCCTAGGTATTTTTTTGTTTATGAGTTGAAGTGTTATATATCTCGCCCCCAAGTGCTTGAGGTGATATATAACTCGCCCATGCAACTGTGTCATGCTACTAAATGCTCGCAAGGGTGCACTTCCTTGCTGCATTTTCTGTGCATGGAATTTGATTTTGTGTTTTTCTGCTGCTATCTTGAATTCGCGCAAGGGGCAATCCTACTATTCAAGATGCGCTTGAGAGTTGAGATGTGTACACTTTCTCATGCCTGGACAAGGGAAAATGTTCGCCACATTTGTTGATGTCTCATATGATGGGGGTATGTTTTGAATAGGGTAAAATTGGTCAAACTGTGCATTTTCTTTATTCGCAAGGTGTTGGAAATGTTGTTGACAGCAGGCTCGAAGTGCACTGCTTTGCCATTAGGGTCTGACTGCGGATTCGAACCATCCACAGCAGCTTATAATTAAACATGAACAATTCTGACAGAGTATGTAGTACCAAAATAATGTTGAATTAAATATCTAAATAAAAATAACAAGATGAGTACCTACTGCCCGACAACAGCTGCCTCGTTAAAAGCTTTGTGTGAAAAACCCAGTGGGATAAAACCATCATAAAGGAAAAATAGTGCAGCACAGCAGGATTTGGACGAAACTACTCATATGCGAATATGGCTAATGATAAAACTTCTTCAAGTGGAACGAATTCCATGGCTTCCATGGTTTTGAATCTTGAGTACCATCGAGGTTCCTTAGGTAGTAGGAGCCACGAGATGCTGGCATGTCCACTATGAACGGACCTTCCCGATTTTTCTTAGATTTCCATAGTTTGGTTCCATTGTGGCTGCTCGGGTTTTCTTCAAGACATATTCCCCTGGTTTGAATGACCGTTCTCTGACTTTACGATCATAGCTCAGCTTGATTGCCTATTGATATCGAACTAAATGTTGCAGGATGTTTCTGTTTGTTCTTCCAGCAGCTTTTTATCTAAATCCATTATGTTGTCGTCGTTTCTAGATTTGACAACATGGGTCTTGGTAGTCTTCAGGTGCACCTCAATAAGTATGATTGTCTTTGTTCCATAAGCCAGTGTGAATGGGGAGAATCCAGTGGATCTTTTGGGGTTGTCCGGTAAGACCATAAGACTCCAGGGAACTCCTCTGTCCACTTTCCCTTCGTCTTTTCTAGCCTTTTCTGCTCCAGTGGATCTGGAGCAGAAAAGTTATGGCGAATGTTCAGGTTCTCGCAGAATTCTTTGATCACTCCGGAATCGAACTGCTTTCCATTGTCTGACACCAACTCGTGTGGGATTCCAAATCTGCAGACGATGTTCTCCCATATGAACCTTTTTACGTCGTATCTGGTAACATGTACCAATGCCACTGCCTCAACCCATTTTGTAAAATAATCAGTTGCGGCCACTACATATTTCACTCCTCCGGGAGCTCGGGGGAGTGGTCCGACGATGTTTAGTCCCCACTTATTGAACGACCAGGGACTAAAAACTGGATGCAATTCGTTGGCGGGCCTTTTAGGAATTGGAGCGTGCTCTTGGCATGGCACACATTTCTGCGCATATTCTTTAGCATCTTTCTGCATGTATGGTCAGAAGTACCCCTGGGTAAGTATAATGTGCGCGAGACTGCGCCCTCCAGAATGGTTGCCACATATTCCTTAATGAGCCTCTGCCAATATCTGTTGTCCTTCCTCGGCTGATATGCATCGCAAAAATGGCTTCAAAGCTACATGTTTGCGGTATAACTTTCCCTCGATCATTGAATATCTCCATGCATTCTTTTTCACTTTTTAAGCGAGTTTCTCATCGTGCGGGAGTTCACTGGTTGTCAAATACCGAATATAAGGTTGACGCCAGTCTGACGCGTTTTTAGTAGGATTGCACAGATCGTCTATCACCGGATGGTCAACATCCATATTGCTATCAACGTTTTCGATATGTTCCTGTGCTGATGTAGTTACCCTCTCGCCCCCACTAGCGTGTTCGAGAGCCAGAACAAAGTGGCTATCGGAGATACTAAGTAACTCTTGGAAATCCATTACAACGAAACTGGTGGTATCAGTTTCGATCATGGAAAAGAGATATGCTAAAGCATTTGCGTTCCTGTTTTCCAACCGTGGTCGCTGCCCAATAGAGAATTGGTCGAATTCATTTATCGGCTCTCTCATACGATCTAAATATAAGGCCATCCTCTCTTCCTTGGCTCTGTAGGTCCCGAGAAACTGGTTAACTACTAGTATAAACTCAGTTACCAGCTTCACGTTCTTTGCATCTAACTGTTTGACAGATTTTAAACCGATAATTTATGCTTCATATTCAGCTTCATTGTTTGATGCTCGGAAGCCTAATCTAGTCACTTTCTCGATCCTTGAACCTTCGGGAGTAAGGATGACACATCCAACTCTTGCTCCAATAACATTTGATGACCCATCAGTAAACACAGTCTATAGTGGCTCAGGTGTATCAACCTCCATTGCGGACTCGCCCCCAGTCTGATTAGTAATTGACTCTATGGGTTTGTTCAACAATTCCTCTTCTTCTTTGGTAACCATTTCTATGCCGTCCACAGGAAAATCTGCTAACAGTGCAGCCAGAGCGTTCTCCTTCTCTGCAGTTCTGGTTTCGTACTTGATTTCATACGCCCCCAGAAAATTCGACCATATGGCTAGTCAGCTGGAATAATCAGTACGTTCCAAGATTCTCTTCAACGGACATTCAGAGTAGACTACGATCTGTCTTCCTTGGAAATACGGTTTGAGGCGTTGAGATGCATGCAACAGTGCAAGTGCTATCTTTTCAAAAAAAAATTATACCGTGTATCCGCCCCCGTCAAATATTTACTGACGAAGTGAACATGCTTTTCATATGGATCAGTAACAAACAGCATTGCGTTTACAGCGTTCTCCGTTGCAGCCAGATAAACTCCGACAGGTTGCCCAGTCTTTGGACTTACCAATACTGGGGGTGTTGACAAATATTGTTTGATTTCATTGAAAGCTCTTTCGCACTCATCTGTCCAACCAAAATTCACTGCTTTATTCAAAACGTCAAAGAATGGTTTGAATCGATCCGACGAGAGTGAAATGAAAATATTTAAAGCTGTTAATCGTCCCGCTAATTTCTGGACCTCCTTCTTCGTTCTTGGGGATGACATCTCTCTGATTGCTCTGATTTGCTCCAGATTCGCCTCGATTCCTATATGCGTCATCAAGTATCCCAGGAACTTTCCCGATGATAGCTAGAATGAACATTTCTTTGGATTGAGCTTCATACGGTGTCGCCTCAAGATATCGAACGTCTTCGGTCCGCAGATCGGAAAATGCGACTCCTTTGCTCGATTTTACTACCATATCGTCGATATATACTTTCATCGTCTTCCCAATTAAATCTTTGAACATATGTTCTACCAAATGTTGGTAGGTCGCCCCTGTGTTCTTTAGCCCAAACGACATTGCAGTATAGCAGTAAACTCCTTTGTCAGTCACAAAGGCAGTATGCTCTTGATCTTCCTCGAACAAAGGTATTTAGTTATACCCTGAAAAACCGTCCATCAATGACAGTCTCCCGTACCCTGAGGTTGCATCCACCAAATCTCTTATCCGCGGAAGTGGTTACGGATCACTTGGACATGCTTTATTCAACTCAGTAAAATCGATACAGACACGAATTTTACCATTCTTTTTTGAACTGGAACGACATTAGACATCCATCGAGGATACTGTACCGGACGAATAAATCCTGCTTCCAACAACTTCTCAACTTCTGCAGTAACTCCATCTTTTTTGCTTTGCACCATATTCCTAATTTTCTGACGAATCAGATGAAACTTCTTATCGATATTTAGCCTGTGGCATGCTACGTTCGGATCTATCCCAGGCATTTCAGCAAAACTCCATCACTAAAAGAAAACTTGGCATTAACGACTACTTTCATACCAACTGCAGTCGGTGGAACACTTCAGCGACAACTTTTGGTAAACAAAAACAGTTTCGGCTGGAAGATATCTCTAACAACCAGTTTTCCAGCAACGACAGTTGGTTGAACTCTTTTGCAACGATGACTTAACAACCGAAATATCATATTTGTTGTTATTATCCTCCAGACGCCATGGTTGGTTAACCAAAATGTACCGTAGAAGGTATACATTTTTTGTCACTCGTTTTACCCACCGGAAAACCCTGTCGGTAGACACTAATACAACCATCAAATTGCTGGCGTTGCTAGTATATTTCGACAACTATTTTCTGGCCACTAAAAAGTATAATAGAAGTAATATATTTCTAGCGAGTGCAGTTAGCCACCAAAACTATATGTCTGTGGACACCTTTACTAACTGTAAAAGTAAGTACATGGATATTAAACATTGATGAATAACAGGTGAAATTGAATGAGGTTGATAAAACCAACGACATCGAGTGAGATTAAACATCGCCTAGAAACTAGATTCACATAAATAAAGATAAATTTATGTTCTTTGCCGGAATGATATGTTATTTAATGAAAATTGGATTTGAGCCTATATAAGGGAAATTTAGTGAAATTGATTGATGACAGATGAAACTGAATAAGGACAAAAAAAAAGATTATCTATACTTGGATATTCACGTGAGTTGATTCTAAGAAAAATCAATATAATTTTAGCATTCAATCGATCTTATGAAAAATGCTTAGATGTTTACATACCACCTCTTGTCATATTATGCTTTGATTGTATTTTAGAATTTAATGACAATTATCGAATTCATCTGTTATTTTTCTAATTCATTCTTATATGTATTCAAACTTTTATATAATTGAAGGTTAATAAAAATATCCATAGTTATTCTCATTTATATACTAATATTCTTTAGGTTTTTAGCTTATCAAAGTTTGATGAATAAACCAAATGCACCCATTCATTTTAGCACAAAAAGAACCACACATGTTTCACAGACACTTTTATCGATCTGAATGAGTCCCAAACAAAATTTCAATTGTCCAAAATTTGGTTTAATCCATATGACCATCATTATCCATCGTTCAAAATTCTATACAAAACCCCTAGGTTTCCTTTTGAACTTCATTTTCCCCTTTTTCTCCCTTCCTCGTTTATCTCGGACCTAACTCATATCGGCTTCCTTCACTCCCCACCACTGAATGCCTCTCTTTATCTCGCTCTATGCAAAGGATCAATCACTAAACCACTATTTCTATCCCACTCCTTTTTATGCAACAAGGTGGTTATCTTTTCGCTCTATGCAAAGGATCAATCACTAAAATCTTAAGATTCTCGCTGCTGAAAATCTAAACATTTTATCTTGTTTTTCTCTTGATTCTCCATCCAAGATGAGTTTCTTTTCATTTTCTCTTTGGATATTTATGTCTTAATACAAAAAATCTGATTATTAGTTTTGGATATGATTGCAACATGACATTGAAGAGAGGAGAAAGTTGTGAAAATCTATAGATTACTCGAGATTTTTTTTTTCTTAATTGTTATTTAATTGCTTTTTAGTTTTTTTTTCCCAGGTTGGGGTTTTGTTAATTGTCAACTAAGATTTCGACTCTAAAGATCATGAAGGTGGAATTGGTTTTTATTTCAAAAATTTCTCTATCATTGAACGCTAAAGCGTTTTAGTATTGAAATAATGGGTTATTGAAGAACAATTTGAATTTTATGTTTTTTCATTTTTGATTCACGATGTTTATGAACACTATGCTTAATTTTATTCTTTTGATTAGTTTCTATCTTTTTGAATTCATTTTTATTTTGGTTAAATGATTAAATTGTTTAGTTTTTCTTAATTTTAATCACCAGTTAGGGTTTATATTTTTATAATGGTATTTGCAATTGGTATTTATCTAGGATAACTGCTTGCTATTTATTATCTTCCTTTCATGTTTGTATTTGCAATTGGTTTTTACCTGAAGGTAAAACCGGTCTCAATAGGCAAAACCTATTTCATTAAGTCATGTACACTTTAGGGTTTGTATGATTTGGAAATTGGGTTTACAAAATAGGAAAATTCGAGATGTCGACATAATGAGTAATGACCTCTTCCACTGGGCTGGAATCTTCATAGGAACCCAAACCTGCAAACGCTCGTCATATTATTTTTAGTGATCTTTTTTTCAAAATCGGGATTTTCACCGAAACCATAAACCAACCGATGTTCGTCATATTATCCTTCATTATGTTTTACTCTAAATCGAAATATTTACTGAAACTCTAAATCTATTATCATTCGAATTAGAAATTTTATCTAGTTGTAAGTCAATGACAATTATTGAATTCATTTCTCAATCTTCTAATCTAATTTATATACTAGAAAACCGCTGCCACGGTGGGAGGGCCGACCGAAGAAAAATCAAACACCTCTATAATGGGACTGTAAGAAAAACTTCTTACTTCCCACCAAATAAACCACGGTGAGGAGGGCCCAGCATAATACTGAGTTATACATGGTGTTCTAGCAAATAACTTGTCTCATAATGGCTTGAACAAAAAAAAGAAATCGTGTCATAATGCAACATTGTTGTGGTGGCGGCAACAGCGGTTGCAGGGGTTTGGCTATGTATCGGACCATGGGTATTTGGGTACCCTTCGAGGGTGTATGATACGACGAGATATCAAGTTTGATGTACCACTTGAGTTTTGTTCCCACGAGTCCTAGAAAGCAGATGCATGACTGACGGGTGTAAATTTAGTATAACATAGCTAAGGGTAGTACAGTAGTTTCCCAATGTGTATATGAAAAATGAAGTAAACCTAATCCTTAATGTTCTTGTCCGCAGTTCTCCCTTCTTCTTCCTCGTCTCTTTTCTAAACTAAAGGTACCACTGTTGACATTTTTCAGATTTAAATGAGTAATTGAAAACTCCATGAATAAATTTGATCTCATGTGCTTTGTTCTTCATTTTTTTTCTCTATTTGTTCTTCTTCTTTGTTTGATCAATTTCCTAAAATTGAAACGAACTTTAAACTGCTATTTTCTCTTTGTTGTGTTTGTATATGTAATCGAATATGAACAATTTTTTTCCCTTTTTTACGATTAGAAATTGAAAGAAAAATGGCTTGACCATGGGCGAAACTCAACTCTCAATACAGTTCTGCTAATGGCGATCTTTGGTGTGGCGTTGGTGGTGGAGATTTTGATTAGTTTGATTGTAATTGTTTCTTATTAGTTTGGGTATGATTGATTGAAGTAGAATTAGTTGAAGGGAGGGTCAAAGAATATTCAATTTCAAGAGTTAAGGTGGTGCTGATGTTGTTCCTGGTTACGGTAGTGGGTTGTGGTGGGAGTTATGGCGGTGGTGCATCTTATGTTCTTATTTTTTGATTGATTTTGTAATTAATCTCTCAAAGAAAGTTCATCAAGTGTTAGTATTGTTATCATTTGCATCAAAGAAAGAAGAAATTAATGTTCTTAAAATTTTAATTTTCATGAAATTTGGTAGTGGTGGTGGATATGGTTGTCGTGGAGTTTGTGATGGAGTTCTTTGGTGAAAAGAAAACGAAGGAAGAGATGGGTGATTTTAAAATTGGTGGTGATGGTATTGGTTGCGGTTTCTAATGGTGGTGATGGTGTTACTTTGGAATTGGAGGTGGAGGAAGAGGCCGGTGGTGGTGACAATTAAACAAGATGAACACCGAATGTTGCGAATGTAATAGTGGTGGTGGTGTTGCTTCCTTTGCTGGAGTGTAATGGTTGTGATTGGGACTGAAGAAGGTTTAGTAGGGGTTATCGGGAGAGAGTAGGGGTGAACGGAAGAGAATAAGTTTTTGGTTTCGATTAGAGGTGGTTCTGGTGGTGCTAGTAGTACTGGGGAGCTGGCAGGGGTGCTGTTAGTGGTGGCGGTGGTGCTGGAGGTGTATTGGTGGACTGGTGGTGATGAAGGTGTATTGGTGATGCTGGTTAGAGATGGTTGTGGCGGCGGCGAAGGTGGTGGTTCTGGTTGTGGCGGCGGTGGAGGTGGTGGTTCTGGTTGTGGCGGTGATTGTGACGATGATGGTGACCGTGGTGGTAGGCGAAGAAATCAGGTGGTGTCGGTGAACGGGAGTGGCAGCGGTGAAAATAAAATAAATAGAGGTGAGGATAATTAAGGAAGTGGTTTTTAAGTATAATGGGTATTCTGGTCAGTTCACTGGAAACGGGAGAAAACTCTTGGACGGGAGAATCCAATCTTTTTCATGAAATTGTGAATTTTTGTTAGGTTTCAATTGACAAAAAAACTGGCCATAAAAGGGACTACTGGCCCTTCGGGCCCTCCGGTCGGTCGGCCCAATAATGCAATTTATTTATGCATAATCGAAGGTCTAAGGCTAGCTCTAGTGGGATCCAAGATCCCACTTTAGGCACCGTAGATCTATCGTAAATCCGTGAACAGTTGCCCACATCCAGAACGAGTGCTGCGTTCAGCTTGGATCCAAGTTGGAAGTACCCAAGGTACGCAGTTTCAAACTGCGTATGGAAAAAGCATAAAACGCAGTTTGAACCTGCGTATGAAAAAAAAGTCCACGGAATATTCTTCTGCACGCAGTTTGAACCTGCGTGGCACGCATATTGAATTTGCGTGTAATTTGGTGGAATGGGCCGAATAATTAAACAGTCTATTGCTCTTTAATATGTCGTGTTATGTTATGTGTTTATGATGTAATGTTCAATCCCGTGTTTAATTTGGTCAATGAAGCGTGATGCGATGTAATGTTTATGTTTTATGTATTGTGTATTTTTTATGTTGTTTATGTATGTTAACGTTTATTTAGGTTTTTTATGTATGATTTGTTTTAGGACCTCAAGTTAAGATATGGAATTTTCTTGGAAAACTCCCATTCGTGAATATTTCAACTTAAGTCGGTAAACTCCCCCAATCACGGATCCCAAACCCCCTTATTCCGGTCCACGTGTATGATAATAAATCAAAAGGGAAATTTGCATAATTCAATGCCTATCTTTACACTTTTGTCTGACATACAAGTGTTGGACAACTCAATGGGGCGTGTTATGAAAACACAATGTGACGAGTGATAATTGTAGATATCAGAGACTACTATTACTCATCTAATCTAATAGTGTACAACGGTCTTTTAGCTGCCTCCTCTTTCAAAGGTCATTTTCTATTTAACCATTACCAGATTACAAAATCATATCAAGCTCTGAGAAGATGACATGCAAAATAATGCCCGACCAATGATACGTACTCATGCAGCAAAGTTACCAAAGTTAATAATTTATTCCTTTAAAGAATTTCAAAATTAAATTTAAACCCATCCGAGAGTTTTAGTATAAATTTGTGATAAACGCCTCACAAATCAATTATCCATGACGGTGTAATGCTCTGTAAACTCAACCAAAAGATAAAGTTTTTTCAATCCCAAATTATAAAAGTTTCATATCTTATTTCCACGACATTAATCACTCACGATGCCTCGTTTTTCGATGCATGAAGATACCGCTCTTGTGATTAGTTATTGTAAGGTTGCGGATATGGATCATGATACGAGAAAATCCTGCGCGGGTATGGCATTTTGGATTCAGTGAGGGAATACTTTTTGATTCAAATTGGCACTGGAAGCGTTATGTATTCCGCCATACGTATCCAACACCGTGTTAGCATGCTGAAAAGGATTTGTGGTCGTTTTAGGCAGTATCGCGTTCTTGCAAATGGTAATCATGCTCAGGCGATGGCAATGTATGAAGCGGCACAAGGGAAGCCTTTCAGGCATTTCGTGGCCAATTATTTTTTTTGGCCGTCGCATATGCAATTGAATGTTGTTCTCGTGAGATGTTTTCAATTAAACCATGAACATGGGTGAGGTTAAGGAAAAAAGAGAGGAAGAAAGAAAGGAGAAGAAGAAGTGCGGCACGTAACTTTTAGGGTTCTCATGAAACGCAAGTTCAAACTGCGTGTTGACGGGTCAACATGGTCAATACGCATGTTGAAGCTGCGTTTTGAGTTCCTATGAGACTTTGATTTCAAACTGCGTTGCACGTAGGTTCCAAATGCGTTTCATCTGGGGATCTTGGATTACCATTGCGCCTGGGCGATGAATTTTTGTGACGTGAATCCAAGGAAAACCTTGAATCTTGGATTCGCGTTAGAGCTAGCCCTAACAACAACGAAATTTTGGTTTAAAAAAGAAAAGAATTTTCTTGTAACTTATAAAATATTCTTCGATTTTTGTCGTATCGAAGATTCGAAAACACACTATAAAAAATAAGAAGAAAGAGAAACTTAACCTTATCTTTATCTTCTCTCCATCTCCGCCTAGGCTCACTCCCCCCTCCCTTTCTCCTCTCTTGAACCTAAACCAGATCTATAACTTCATTTCTCATCCATGGAATTAAGCCACGCCACGCCAATCTAATCATTCTCTTCTTTCGTCAAAGATTTATTTGTAAGTATAACAAATCTCTTCTGATTTCATTCTTATTATGTTTGATTTAGATTCTGTTTTGATTGAATCGATCATGTATTTGTTAGGTCAAGAACAAAATGACAACAGTACCGGGGTCTTTTGATTTGGGAGATTGTGAGGAGGAACAATACTTTTCTCGGCAAAGAGTTTGGAAATGGAGATCAAATGGTTAATTTAGTTCTGTAAATAACCTAACAATCTCTACGGCGTTATCTCGTTTAAGCACTCTCAGTACTTGAAAATAACAACCGATCTTGTGCTTTGAGTTATAATTTGGGTTTGTTGTGATTTTGTTGGTGAGATTTTAGGGATTTTGTTTTTGATTTTTCCGTCGATTGGGGTATTGTAGGGTTAGCAAACTCAAAACACTTTTGAGTCAGTGATGGAACAGGTTCATGTGTTGATCAAACATCTGGTGGAAGCAATTTCTCACCACTTGCTAGTGATGAATGACTTGTAGATGACTATGTGCGGGATCAACGGGAGAATAAAAAAAAAAGTTCCTTGCATTACAGAGGTAATTCTGTTTTTATTTAACCCATGAATTCCAGTTAAAATCCATATCGGTAATCCTTACATGTTTTGGGTGCAGAATATGAAGGTGTCTGGTTTTGTAAACATGTAATGATCTGGTGGACGAGGATGTTGATATTGGTGGGAATGACCTTCATGCATCAATCTATCCTTCCGTGAAGATTGATAAAGATGCAACACATGAAAGTAGTAAATGCAGCAGTTCTAGCGGCTCCTTATCGTAATAATAGAACGTCGTCTCACCTTAGTCCATCGTGCTGCCTTGCTGCTGCTGAATTTGAGCTTTTGGTGGGGCTTGAATGAGTTCATCCCGGTTGGTATCCCATGTCGGGTTTGTCCTAAAATCGATGTGGCCTTTTCGGATGAGCTAGGTTGGACTGGGACTCTTGCTTCTTCGCTACTACTTCATGGACAGTGAGTCAATTTGATTTTAAGAGATTTTTATTGTTTTGCAACATTTTTTATCAGTTTGATTTTTAGTTCTTAACATCAATGTTTTCTTTCTTCTGTAGTCATTACGATGGGAAGAAGTAGAGGGGAATTATTGCAAAGATCTAGCCGAAGAACTGATCCCTTGTATAATTTTGTGCCAGAGAGAAGTCGAATTGCAAGACAGAAGTCAACAACAAACGGTAATAGAACATATACATTTGGGGTTTTTTGTATTGTTGAGCGCAACAGAAGAAGCGAATAGGGTTTAGTCTTTTCATTCACCTGTTCTTGTTTATGTTGTAGTCACTTATTCATTTTTGGTTCTTCTATAGTAAGTTGGAAAGAGCTAGAGGGGGATTATCACAAAGTCCTGGTCGAGTTGATCCCTTGAACAATTCTCTGCCGGATACAAGTGTGATTGCAAAACAGAAGATGACAACAAACGGGAATATACATTTGTTTCTCACATTTTCTCAGGTACTTGATGTTGGTTTGCTAATTTGAACATTTAACCTTATATCTTATATGTATAATTAAAGATGAACAAACCTGAGCTGCCAGTATCAATTTTAATTCTCGACATATTTGACTCTGAGCCAGTTGAAGTTGTTCTTGGCCTTTGAAGAGTTCTTGTTGTGACGACTAAATTCAGATAGTTCTTGCAAAGCATCCCTTAAAATACAAATATAAATTATTAGCCAGTAACGAAAAAAATGGATCCAGATGAATGAATTCTTATATTTTGTAACTCTATTGTTACCTGCTTTCTTTCAGCGATTGAGATTGGAATTTACGTTGCTTGGCTTCTTACATTTGTTTTTCACATTTTCTCAGTTGCTTTGTGTTGATTTACCAATTAATGCAAGTGGTTCATTACATGGTTTCATCTCTTGGTGATGTTTAGCTATCTTGATCCCCAAATTAACAAGGAACTAGTTGCATATTTATAATCTACCTGGTCATTTGTGTCATTATCAAACTTTAAGTTGATCCAGAGATGAAAGATGTATTATAGATTTTTCCCTTTGATGAAACTGTCAAGACGGTTTTTGTTCTAATCCACTAATTCTTGTAAAGCTTGATTCCTTTGGCGGAGGTCATGGTTGCATTTTAAGTATAAGATCCTGCATATACCTTAATTATCTTTTTGGTGATCTTCATACCAACCTGACACAAGCAACTACATTTATATTATTGAACAGAGGTGCTTGTAATTAATTCAGTCTCTATTCTCAAATTTCAACATCATCTAGTGTTACTATACCAATAAAATGTGTCATGAATCACTACATTTTAAATCGATAGTACGTAGTTTTATTGCCTTGCCTACTGATACGGTCTTGTGTTTTATAAAGTAAGACCTTGCAAGTTAGGCACTCCATTTAATGTGTAGAATGCAATTTTTTGGTTTAAATAGGATAATGTCCTGCATTTTTTTCTTAAAGAGAAGTCTGTGGTTTAGCTGCATAATGAGTTTTTCTGCTAGCTACTGTTTTAAATGCTCGACATTTGGTTCATGAGGTTCTTGCTTGCACTTATTTTCTTAGTAGTATAATATAACGACGTGGATAATCATAGACGGGTGATTTTGGATGTCATTTTAAACGTAATTACCTCTTTTGGTCCACTCACCTGCTTGGTAAGGTGTGAGGATAAGTTTTAATTCTTACTTTCTGTGTGTTTGATTCTTTCATGTCTGCACTTCTTGTTCAATTGGTGGTTGTTTGGCTAAACGTATTTCTACACCTCTGGGAAATTGTTTGATATTATGTGTGGTTCATTGTGTGTGTTTATGGTAGGGAAAAATAGACCGACTCATTGTCATTGTTATTTCTTTTTCAGGTAATTTGAGTTTGAAGGAGGTAGAGAGACAAACATATCGATCTGTGGTCTGTGTAGGGCTCCAGCGAAGATAGCTGAATTAGCAGCCAAGAGAAAGGACGGGAGCAACAAAGTCAAGCAATATGAGATGAAGACGGTACTCACTTCTGATAACTCCTTGCAGTTTTGGTTTTATTTTCAGTGTTGGGGTTTGTGATGTAATGTCATTTTCAGTTCACTCGGTCAATGAAGCATATCCAGTGGTGCAATGTTGTGTGTGCATGTATTTAAATGATGCATGGACGCAGATATCTGTACATAGTTTCTTCGAAAATACTCACCTTGTAAATGAGAGTGCTTATAGTTAATGGATTTGGGGATCTATAAGCTTCCATCAGTATTCCAAGATAGACCTCAACTTACTAGTATCGACGGTAAATGAGAGTGCTTATACTTCATGTCTTCTTCTTTGTTGTCTTCAATTCCTATCTGTATATGCCAATGCTGTGAGTTTTATACCAGATAAATGCTTGAGTTACATATTTCCTATTATAGGTTTATATCAAGATACTAAGTTCTGCTTGGAATGGGTATGGTGAATGTGTTGTATCCTGTGTATGAGAGACGGTGCCCTTATCACTATTTGTCTTCCGGTCTTTAGTAGTAGTATGATTAGTAGTATATAACTTAGGAGTGAGTGCCTTTATCTATGTAGGGAGGGATAGATGAGAACCATTTGGCTTAGTCATGGCCGTTGGATTAGTTTGGCAACTTAGCCTTATAAGATCTCGAGTTTGGTCCGTACTAGAGAAAAAATCGATTATCATTTATCAAATAAGAACCTTGTTCTTCATGGCTGTGTTCTCCGAACTCGATTTGGCACTGAATCTATTGATTTAGGAGGTGTTTATCACCAATTCTATCTTTCTGCTTGTTTAATTGTTGTAGGGATACAACAGAATGATAATTCTTTGTGTTATTTTGATGTAGGACATCCTTTGTTTCAAGACAGCATCAACTATAACAAGTTGATCCCTTTTTCGACTAAGGCAACTATGACTAGTTGCCTCAATTCTAGTGAAGCAACTCTGACAAGTTGTTCTCATTCCTTTATTTCGTTTGCTTGCTTTGCAAGTCTTTTAGCTTTCCTAGTTTAGTTAGCTTTCTGTTTTACGATTCTTGTGAACCTATTTAAAGGCTACGCCTTCTTCTTTAGAGGACACCTTATTATTATTATTATTCAATCAAGATTATTATCTTTATCAATTCTATCAATTCTCTTATTCTTAATCTTTGATTTCATCCTATTCGTATCTCTTTCGTCTCTTCGTATCACCTGCAATCTCCGCATTGCTTTCTTCTTAACAGGTTCTACATTAGTTGGCATCAGAGCCACAATCCTAGATTCTCATCTAGGATAGATCCTTGGTATCGCTTCAGCAAAACAAAACTGCAAATTCAAAACCCTAAAAAAATTATTTTCACAAAGTTATATTAGTTTTCCTTTTCAATGGGAGATAAACCTATCACCTTGGCTGAAATTGAAAAGCTCTTCGAAAACAAGTTTGGAAACAAATTTGACGAGATTAAAACTTCCATTATTTCTCTTGAGACCAAGCTTGAAACCAAGATTGATGCATGGAAACACGCTGGTTTAGAAGGCATGCCAGGTTTGCCTGATGATAACAAAGAAAATAAAGAAGTGTCGCTGTCAACTCAAGAAAATTTGTTGTCATCTTTGGGTGCTGGAGATATTTCGGCTACATCAGCTGGTGAGGAAGAGACAAAGATTACTTCTCAAGAGAATGTTGATGTGATGTTGGTTCCAGTTTCAGAGGAGACTGTTGAAGGTTCGTAACCTATGGAAGTTCATTATCGAAGGATGAAGAAAATCGGTGAAGGTAGTTTTACATGATTCATCAGCACTTATTGGTAAGCTTTGGATCTTAGATTAATGGCTTAGATATTAAAATACCTGTGTTTGCTACGATAGAAAATAATCAAGTTCTTTGAGCATGAGGAAACACGTATGATTTCTTATGTAAACCCTAACAAGATTACGTATGATTTCTTTGTTGAATCAAGTTATGCGGCTTTTACTGTGTTGTCATATATGTCTGCGCTAGTGTGTAAATTTCGGACGTCGACCAAGTTATCTTTAATGAAAACTATCTTGGAAAAATTCGTGGACGTATATTCTCACACACCATGAGAGTATGTTTGGAAAAAGAATGGTACGATGGGTTTGAACCACAGTCGTATGTCCAATGGAGTAATGGGAACTGTATGGTGGAATCTGACACATCTTTGTTTACTGTTTTGACAACAAGAAGCATAAGAAGTTCGAGAAGCACAACTGCACATTTTGCGCCTACAGATAACATCCTACCATCTGTGACTGAGAGGAAACTATTGGAACCTAGTGAAGGATATGATTCATTGCACATATGTTTAACAATTACAAAGCTGGTTCACAAACGAGAATTTCGGTTGGGTTGGATTTGTTTTGTTCAGCCTGTAGCTACACCAAAGACCAATGCTTATTTAAAACAAGGTGATGTTAGTTATCTTCTGCAGTATCCATCAGTTACAGAAATCAAAGAAACCAAACTACTTCTTCAAGGTGATAGTCAGCATCTTAGTCATGTCAAATTAATTAATCACGATCCGAACATTTTCATGTATGGGAAGCTTACAGATGGAAAAAGAAGTATAGACAAGGTGGAAGTAAACCTTGAAGTACTCATTATGTTCATGCTAAATAATTATTGCATTGATCTCATGAGTGCGCCAATGGAGATCTGTATCTTTGGAACATTTTTATTGCATACGTGGACTGATCCAGTTATGTTTAGAACATTGAAACAGCAAATGGTTTCTTCTTTGGCTATATCTGGCGGTGTAATTCCATTATGGTGTAGTCTACTGATGGCTGAGTTCCCTTCACAATTTAATTTTGAAGAAGACCATGTTTTATTTTGTGCTAAAGCTGCACTTCTTCATATCAGCTCGGAAATTGGAACAATATTTAGTGGATTTCCTGCCAGTTTCTCAGACGTCGATAAGGCTATTGACAAGACTAAAGCTAAGAAGACTACACATTACTATGGTGTATTGGAATCTGGTGATAACAAAGATATTGTCGAGAATCATTGTGTCGATCAAGGAAGTATGCATATTCGAACTGGTGGTGGAATGAAGGAATACTTTCCACTATTTTCCAGTTCTTCGAGCTCTCTTCGTCAATCCTAGTGCATGCTGTGAAAATTCTACTCTTCTTCGTGATTGGAATATGGTACAACTTCTTGGAGTTTTTGTGTACATACCAACCTTGGAAGAAAAGGTGGAAGTGGACATCTTATTTTGGAGATATATTTTCACCCCTAGAAACAATATATGGTACAGTAAATATGATCTTGGAATCGAGAACTATGGTTTGCACAAATCTTGTCAATCACATGAAATTCGAAAAGATGGCTTTCACAAGCTCAATTGCTACTGGAAGAATATTATTTGGATTATCACCAAATATCAATGATAATAAAGTTACTTGGGAGCCTTGAGGGAAATCTGGATTTACTGTATTCGATAATGTTGATCTCTATGAAGCTGCTAGTGTTTCCCACTTTAAACCATCTCGCCTATCTTGTGACATTATGATTCCTGATAAGACATGCGATGAAAAAGATGGTAATAGTTTGAAGAAGATTGTTTCAAGCTTATATGGAAGATGTATAATGCAAGTCTACATGTCGACAACTGTTCGTATGGATGTTCAAGAATGGAGTTTTAGAAATTTTTATGCCGAGTATCACTTCGAGAAACAGGAAGGAACGACTGCAAAAAGATTTGCATCATTGTTGGTTGAGAGGAATTCCAAGTTAAAGCAAATACGGAGCCCCGGTAGCGATTACCAATGTTGGCCACTTTTCCTAGCTATGACAAATATTTTAGTTAGAAAAAGGAAAGTGGTGGAGTATGTTAAGCTACTGATCATTTTAATGTTGGGAAAAGAACAACAGCAGCGTCAAGATGAATTATTGGACGCGAGATGTGCTAACGTCAAAAAGGGCTTAGAATCGTTCCTTGCTCGAGAATGGCCTGGACCTGTATATTTATCAAAATTCCTTAACATTGTTCATGCATGGTGGATTGATCATAACAAGTGTTTAGTAGTTGTTGCTCTCGACGGAAACTAAGGAACTTTACAAGTTGTCAGAGCTCAATGACAATAGAAACATGGAATTTTTAATTTTTAAATCCATGAAAGAAGGCCGTGACTTCCACTGTGTTGCTGCTGCATCAACGTTGATTGGTACATTTCTGGATATTACAGTTGATGCCAGACGTTATGTTGAAGACAGAAGACTTGGTTGGTGGATTCTGTTTCAAGACATAAATGTAGGTACTGAGCTCAAGAGGATTTTCCAATTCTTAAACCAGTGGAGGTACAAAGTTAAAAATCTGGGAAATACATATGACGTACTCATGGTGGTTTGCTCTTTGGCATGATTATTTTTACCACAGATTCTTGACCTGAAATTTGTGTTTGACCGCGGAAAACGTAAACACACATTTCATGATACTTTGAGGAACATTTCTCGGCTATTTCAAGTTGTGGTCTCTAGAGCTATGACATTTGTGTTTGATCGTGGTAAGACAGTAACCATGGAATCTGCTACTTCCATGGAGAAACAGAATTTGTATTCTGTGATTACAACTCGAAGCCTAAAGCAATATATGGAGAGAATGAAGTTCTTCTTATTAGCTAACTCGAGGACGAGTTTCTTTCAAGAAGGGGGGACTGATGTAGGACATCCTTTGTTTCAAGACAGCATCAACTATGACAAGTTGATCCCTTTTTCGACTAAGGAAACTATGACTAGTTGCCTCCATTCTAGTGAAGCAACTCTGACAAGTTGTTCTCATTCCTTTATTTCGTTTGCTTGCTTTGCAAGTCTTTTAGCTTTCCTAGTTTAGTTAGCTTTCCTGTTTTACGATTCTTGTGAACCTATTTAAAGGCTACGCCTTCTTCTTTAGAGGGACACCTTATTATTATTATTATTATTCAATCAAGATTATTATCTTTATCAATTCTATCAATTCTCTTATTCTTAATCTTTGATTTCATCCTATTCGTATCTCTTTCGTCTCTTCGTATCACCTGTAATCTCCGCATTGCTTTCTTCTTAACAGGTTCTACATTATATTTCCTCGTGCAAAAGTATTTTAATGGGTCTTACATGAGTAATTGCTTAGAATATTTGACCTATATTATTTCTTGTTCCTATTGAAGTTAGCTTCAGAATGTGAAGTGTCTAGGGGAATAGTCAGATCAATACAGAAGCCACAACTAAAAAGCTAAGTACACTGAGATAACTTATGGAAATTTATGATCCTCTGAAGGACAACAGTTTCAGGGGATCATTTGAGTGGCTTGATTCTGAAAAAGCCATAAGGTGCAAATGCGAAGCAAGGTTAACTTGTAAATTAAAGCTTAATTACTAGGATTTTTTTTTTTTTGGGTTTTGAGTTTTCCTCCCTAAACAAATTAGTGATTGAGCTTTGCCCCTAACTTATTAATAGTAGTAACTTTGCCCCCTAAATTAATATTTTGGACGAAAAGACCCTTCTCATCGATTGTTATTGATTACTGTAGGTTCATCCACCGTCCTGTCAGTATGATAATAAATTCATTGGGTTAAATAATTTGTCAATAATTCAGTATTGATTATTGATAAAGTTCTATATTGACCACCTCCACTTCAGCGACAAATGTTTGTGGGTTAAATTTTTCAGCAACAAATGCTTTATATGCTCTACCAACGACAGTTAGTAGTTACCAAAAAATTGTTCCGACTAAGCCTTGAGTCGCTTCATTGTAGCCGAAAGACATCTATACCAACAGTTTGGTCGTTACATGTCTTTAGCAAATAAGCCTTTAGCCACACATCGTATTTGTTGCCATGTGGATGGCTATAGAGCTCCAACCACCAAAAAAGACCTCCCCAACCGAATCTGGGTGGTCGCAAAAGTCCAATTTTCTTGTAGCAAGCGAAAACGTCAACGTTTTCCCTTAACAATGTAATCAAACCATCACGTTCGTGCGTGGGTAGATCTGCCCCTACGAACGTGGTTTTGTGCTTCTCATCCCCAATCTGGACCTCGATCAGTTTCTCGACTATTGGGGGTTCAGCTGCGTCCTCTCCCATATATGATTCTGGAGGGAGAGGATTCTGTAATTGCTATTTTTGTTTGACTCGTAGGATATGCTGCCCGCTAACTTATGATTTCCTATATTCATCCATAGCATTCTCGTGACACTTGTGGGCGGCCATCTGGTTGCTTCTAACCTTCACGACCCCTTCAGGGGTGATAAACTTCAGGCATTGATGATACGAAGATGTGACTGCACCGATCGCATGCAGCCAGTCTCTTCCTACGATCGCATTATAGGGAGCTCGACAATCTAGCAATAAGAAACTGCCTAGAACGTATTTTTCAGCCACTGTTATAGGCATCTTTACTTTCCTAATCGCCTTTGTTACTTCACCACTGAAGCCGATAATTGGATTTTCATCCTCCTCGATCAAGTCGTGTGAGAGATTCATACAGGAATAGGCTCCCGAAAACAACACGCTCACTGAGCTTCCCATATCCACTAGAATACGGTGTACACGGAACATACCGATCCAAGTTGTTATAGCGATAGCATCATTTTGAGGAGTATATACACCTATCATGTATGCTTCAGTGAACTGGATCTTTGTGCATCCAATCTCTCGAATTTCTGCCCCATTTCCACTGAAAAAATCGACATGATTTGTCACGTACCATTCCTTTAGCTGCCTGAGCTTTCTCATGGTCTCATCTTATGATGCCCGTCTGTTCATTGAATGGATCATGGCATGACTTACATTAATCACATGTGCATTAATCACATGTGCTGCACCAAATTGTCCCGAACCTTTCCCAAAATCTTTTTCACGTACTCTTGTAGCTTTCCAGCGTCTATCATTCGTTGGACTTCTTCGATCTGTAAAGAGCGAAAATTCTCATTCTTGTGACCATGATCTTTATGATAATTGCAGTATTTGCTCTTATCACGTTTATCACGTGTCTCCGCTGGCAAAGGCCGTGGGGGGATCAAATCCTTGCTTATTTTTCATACAACTATGTAAGCCGTATGTTCAATGGTGTCAGCTTCATATCATGATGTTTCTGATATCCAGTTTCCATTCGTTTCCCTTGATTTTTCTCTCGAACTTCACCTCGATCGTTATGATGTCCACTTGAACGGTTTTTTGACTTGTCTTTCTTCCCATCATTTGGATGATTGGATGATCTGTTAACTTCTCTTATCTCTCGAGCTTTAGAATCATCCTCCACTCGAGCATATTCTTCTGCTCGATCATACAGTCCTTCCAGAGTTTTTGGTGGTATCTTGACCAAGGAACCGTACACACCTCTTTGATCATATTGGTATGCCTGTTTGTAAGCTGCGATGACGGCTCGATCGTTGGTACCATCCACATCGGCCAAATCTTGCTTGAAGCGTCGAGTAAACTGTTTGATGCTTTCTTCCTTCCGAATTCCTAGAAGGAACAGTGCGTGTTATCCCTTCCGATCACGTCTGTTGTATTTATAATGAGAGCAGAATTCGTCAACCATCCTATCGTAAGTCCCGATCCTGATTAGGGAGGTGATTGAACCACGTTATTGCTCCACCATTCGGTGACTGTGGAAACATTTTGCACATCAACTCATCGATGTACTACCACAGAGTCATGGCAGTTTCATAGTGTAAAACATGCTGATCTGGATCATCTGTTTTCTCATCGAATTATGGCAGCTTGGGAACATGAAAATTCATTGGTAATTTTGGAATTCTCTGATATTCAGTTTGAAAGGAGCTCCATGCTCGATGCAACCTGTCTATCCTTTCCTCTCTGGAGCGCTTTTTCGACATTGCTTTCTCGATCATCTTGTAGAGGCGAGCATCCGTTATTGTGTTTACGTCGCCATCAGAGGAACTTTCTTCCTGCTCCGAATGAGCATAGTAATCGTGCGAAAATTCTCTCTCATCGTGCCGATCTCGAACCTCATCTTCATCATTCCTGAGACGCTTTGAGCGAGTGGTAGTTCTGGCCGTACTCTGCTCAGTTGTAGTTAGCCATGCTCGGGTCCCTACTCTCCGGTCTCGTACACGCCTTCGTCTAGGTAGATCTCCAGTGACCAACAGATTTTTCTCTGGTCTATCAAGATCGATCACTTCTCTGTTTCCGTCTACATCCCGCGGGCTAACTCGACTTCCAAGACGCTCCCATACAGACCGACCCTTCTGGTTGTTCATATTACCAGTCATCGATCGGGACTGGTTCTCACGCTCTAATCTTAGGAGAGCGTTCTCTTTATCCACCTCGCCTAGCTGACGGCGCAATAGTTCTTTCTCCGTACTAGGAGTCGTGGTTCGTCCATCTTGCAGGTCATGTCGATCGTTATTCCTCCTTGACGGGCTGCCGAATACAAACCATCTATCTGCTCGAACTCGTGAGTTTTCTCCATTAGGTATGGAGTCAACATCCATTCCTTCGTCTTCGATCATCAGTCTTTTTTCGCTCCTCCGATTATTCAAATCTCGGGTTCTGTCACGAATACGACCTCGATCCTGACCACGATCTGTGGTTCTGTCACGAACATGATCTCGTCCCTGTCGGTTTCCAGTGGGTACTGTCGGTGCTGACTGAACCTCAATCGCGTTCCTTTCAGCTTCGCGTCTCCTGTGCTGTCCAGGATTGCTAACAGAATCGATCATTCGGCGCGGTTTGTTTGACTACTGCCATAGCTCGATTTGGGAAAACACGATTATCTTTTCTCGACTCCCCTTGAGTCGGCGCCAATGTTTGGATGGTAAATTATTTTAACCTCCAAACATGAATCTGATGATGATGTTGGTACTGGTCGAACTGTTGCCTTTCCTCCAAGTGAATAGTGTTGGGGGGTACCTGCAAAAAAACCTCCGATGCTTAAGTTAGCTAGAGTTTTTCACAGGGGTTTTAGTGGGGAAGATTGCAACCCTTTAGGGTTGTAAACCCATGTTTATACCAATTTCGGTCTTACTCTAATTCCGAGGTCAACATAAAATATCTTAACTTTTCTTGCATGTCTCCTCCTGGCATAAATTATATTCATTTCCCTGCATGCCTCATGGTATTAGTTTTCCCTGCATGCCTCCAGGAATATTCCAAAATATATTCTAGACTCTTAGGAATTTTCCTCTAGGTTATGGAACTAGCTAAGCTAAAATGGGTGTAAGAAACCAAGCCCAAGAAATAATGTAAGCGGCTTAGCCCACGAAGTGGGGTGGAAACATCGTAAAGCCAATATAATTTTGGCTGATTAATCCGTCGAGTTAGTAGCTCGGCTCGGATGGCGACTCAGTTGGCTGAGCCAACTCGGCTTGGCTCGGTGGGTGCAAATATCCAGCAGTGTAAAGTAGTGGGGTAAAAACATGCAGGGGCCATGGAATTAAGTTACGCCGAGAAGGACAGAAACCAAACTGTGTTGTCGGCCAGAGGTAGCCGGACGGCGGTGGTGGCCAGCCGGGCGGGTCGCCGGCCGTCGCCGGAGGAGTTGGCGTTGCGGGGAAGATGAAGGTTGACGCCGTGAGATGACGTCATGGTGACGTTGTTGACGAGCGTCATGGCTGCGTTACCTCGAGCGGTCTTGATTCGCTAATCTAGAAACGACATAGATTTAATTGACATTATCTAAACGTTAACGGTATATGCTGACAGTGTTAGGGACGGTAACAGAATATTCTCTGGACATCAGCATCTGCTGATGTCATGCTAACATCATCCTTGCCAGTGGCTGTATTGTGATTTCTGGCGACGTGGTACCTTAGATTTGAATTGTTCTGGCGACGTGGCATTATGGCATGAACAGTTGGCGTGACAGTGTTTACGTGGCATACTGACGTGGAAGTTCAATGCTGACGTGGCAAGCTGACGTGGCATTGATGATTTGGTCCCTCCTTGCCTTGATTTGGATCTTTGCACATGGGCTTCTGTATATAGTGTTTGGGAGGCCTAGTGAGCCACACTTAACTAATAAGAAGAGCATATTAGGCCCAAGTAAGCCCATTTCTAGTATAATTTATTAGGGTACAAACAGTATGGTTACTTCTCTTCTTCTCTACCATTTATATCCGATAATAATTGAAATGGAAGCTTAGTGAAACCTAGGCTAGGGCATGCATAATACATTTATTCACGAGAGACTAATTACATTTGTATTTCTTAGTTGTAGTTCAACTGCTCATATATATTCTATTTTGTGGGATTTAAGAAAAAAAAAACCAATTTTTGAGGTGAATCCGTAAAATAAGATAGTCGTGGATAGTATAGGAGATATGTTGCAAGATATGGGATACAAGCAGGAATAAGGGGAAATTGAGGAAATGCCCCAATACGAGGTGCAATGTCGGAAATCTGCTCCAACATTTAAAATTTTGGGAAAATGCCCCATTCCATTAAAAATCCAGTTAAGTCACATGTGTGAGCTCACACACGAAGAAAAAAGACAAATACATCCTTCAAACTTAAAAGGTGAAGTTCAAAATGCAAGATCCGAGTTTAAGGTTTAAGGTTTAGGTGGCAGTGGTGGTTCAGATGGTGATGGTAGCCTTACAAATGTGACTTAACTGGGTTGGATGGCAATATTAACGAAATGGGGAATTTTTCCAACTATTTTTAACGTTTGGACAGATTTCCAACATTACACCCCATACTGGGGCATTTTCCCAATTTTCCCAGAGAATAAGTGTAAATGCAAGAATGACCCTTGATTAATATCAGTACGGTAAATATGGTGAGCACACACAAATATGGACCACAGGGATGTAGCAGTGGCGAAGCCAAAATCTATACAAATGCGCAAAGTAGATTTTTCTTCATTTGTAGGTAAAAATAAAAAAGATTATTAGAAATAGTTACCCATATATGTGACACAATCTCAACCCCATCCGCTTCGGCTCTCTTGGCTAGATTACCTGATTTAAGATTTTTCTTAGTTTTCGTAGTAGTAATTAAGATTCGTTCTCTCGGACTTGCGAAGATTAAATTTAAAGGTTTAAACAACGTGAAAATAATAAACAAAGGAGAGAGTCACTTTGGGTCTAGGATTCCACTAGCATTCATATCAATAGGTTCAATTTATTTATTCTCAACAATTAAAGCTCAATAAACAAAATAACACTTGACTCTTATTTTTGCCAAGGTAGACTCTCAAAAGATTAATTGTATCCCTAAGCATAGATTATCCAAACAAAGCATAACCTATCTAATTGAATAACAACCAATTTAATCAAATCATAATTCTATTTTAATTAGTGCAAAAGTCATATAAAGAATTAATTAAAATTACCCACGTATGAAATTCGGCTTCCTCCGTCGACCCAGTGTCGGGGTTTAGCTCATCACGTTGAAAACACACTTAAAATATTTATTCATGGCTCAAAAAGTGTTTACAAATGATAAAAAGGAGAAAAATCAAATAAACCAGGAATTCGCGCGTTTATAGCGTTGCAATCCCTTGTTACGAGTATACGATATATAGAAAGTCTTTGTAATCCTTTGTTGATATGTCATTGCAAAGACTGTTGCAAAACCGAGAATAAACCACGGTTTTTAACGTGGGCTTTGGCGACTTAATGTTCATCGCGTTCTTGGGAGCGGCAGCGAGAAATTTCTGCAACTCGATTTTCTTGATTCTCTCGTCTCTGCTAACTCCCCAAACTCTCCATATCCCTTCTATGAACTCAAACAACACTTTATATACGCAAAAGCTCCAAGAAATCTCGCTCAATCACTCCAAAAATCCTTCCATTACTCGGCAGTAAATGAGAATATTCTCGAGATATTTTTGTTCCTAATTTATCTTCTCACGCTGTTTTCTCGTGTCAAAACACTCCAAACACGTTCATTCCTCATCCCAGATAACATAAAACACGCTGCTACCCACGTAAAATCTCATCGACACGTACAATCCCGTGAACAACTCCTCCTATGCACGTATTGCTCGATTTATTTTCACGGATTTTTCGGCCAAATTTGATCGACCAAAACTCTTGTAATAGCTTTATACATGTCCCAGGAACAATCCCACAAATTTTCAGCCATTTAGTCTCCCTATAACACGTCCAAAAATCCAAGAAATCTGCAGTGATGTGAATATTTTTCCTCAAAACCAAAATTTGAAATGGAGAGGATGAAGTGCCCCGATCCAAAACATGGGCGCCTTTATCAGCTGGGGTGCCTGGGGTGCCATTATCCAAATTGAGGGTGCCTTTATCATTTTTCTCCCGGGGTCCAAATAGCACTTTTCGAGCAACTTTCTCCATAAGAGCTTATTTCACAAAAACACCTACAAACAAGTTTATTAGGGATAAAATGAGTCACAGCTAATGTATTTATGGGTGAAAATGTGTCGCACTTTCGTGCTTATCAAATTCCCCCACACTTACATTTTGCTAGTCCTCGAGAAAAACAGAAGAAGACCCGCTACACAGCTGGTCATAAAATAAAAGAGAGGTAGACCCGCTACCACAGTGAGTCATGACAAAAGCCAAACATAAGACGCGACATTTTTTTTTTTTTTTTTTTTTGTAGACCCGCTACACAGCTGATCATTTGATATAAGGAAAAACAAAAGACCCGCTACACAGCTGGTCATAACCGAAAAACCATAATAATAATTTTTTTTTTTTTAGAGACCCGCTACACAGCTGGTCATACTATTTATATTTTTATTATCTTTTTAGACCCGCTCAAGAGCTGGTCTGTCATAAGAAAATTCTGAAAAAATTAAAAGAAAAAAATTAATAACTACTCCCCCACACTTAAATATTACATTGTCCTCAATGTAATTGAGTCATCCAATGAAAAAAATTAAGATGGGAAATTAAAATAAAATAAACAAAAGTAAACAAACATAAATAAATAATTATACCTCTTTGAATTTGTACAAAAACGGATCCCCATACACTAATAACTTTGAAAACTTGGGGATCGACCCAAAATACAATATTTACAAAACAGACTTCACAATTATTTTATGAAAAATTGGGGACATTGAAACCGTCGAGAAAACAAAATTTACCCCTAAACCAAGTTTTTCCGCACATGGAAGTGCGTAAAGAACAAAGTATGGGGATTCTATTGGCCAGGGAAATTTCAAGTGGCTCATGCACGGTATTAGAAATAGGCAAATCCTCGGGTACTTAGATGCAAAGTAATCCAACAATACTTTAGAAGCACACAATTCTAACCCTAAATTAGGCAACTTTTGGAAGTCTAGTGGTCTAGAAACAACCTCTAAGTCGGGTGAATGATCTTGTGAGGTAGATTCATCCATGGAATTAGGCGAATCATCCACACAATCATCCACAGGGTCATTTATATGTTCTGTTTGGAACAGAGAGTCACTACCAGATGATTCATCATCAACAAATAATCTTTGACATTCAAGAACTCTCAATCTTTGTTCCAAACTAGGCGGTGTGTGTTTGTAATACTTCTCATATATAGTTTCATGTGATTCTTCACTTACCATTTGTGGAGCAAAAACTCCATACGTTGCCTATGCATATATTCACCAAGCGTCATTTCTGATGAAGTTGCCTGATAACTTGAATTTCTACGCATATATTCCGCCAGCGTCATTGCAGGTGACGTCTCCTCATAAGAAGTCATCATCCTCAAAAATTCCCTGAAAATAAATATAAAAAGAAACGCATAAAAAGGAAAAATAAAATATTGTACAAAACAAAAAAATAAACCTAAAAATTAATCTAAAAACAAATCCCCGGCAGCGGCGCCAAAATGATTTAAGATTTTTCTTAGTTTTCGTAGTAGTAATTAAGATTCGTTCTCTCAGACTTGCGAAGGAACGCGCAATTGGGGGATATGAAAACTAATTGGGGGATATGACTAAATGACAAAATAGGGATCCAAATATCCTAGCTGGGTTACCCCTTATCTAAATAAAATTTTAATTCCTAATTTAACCCTCACTAATCAGGATTAGTTACTAATGATGATTAGTAAAATATTAATGATTTGGGGGATATAATTTGTGTTTATGTTTATTTGAATTTGTGTGTGTTAGTTTAAAGGGAAAAAAATTTTGAGTAGCAATTTTTTTTTTTTGAAAATGGAAGATGATTGTGATGAGAGACTTGCATTTTCTTTGAATCTTTAGCTCAATTACAACAACAATCATATCTTCAATCTTCGATTAATGATAACAACTCACAATTGTTGTATGATGCACCAACACCTTTGAATCATTATTTTCTTGACCATGAAATATTTTGTGAAGAACCAACTCAAGAAAGTAAACATGTTCACATACAAGCAACCCCAACACACGAGGTAATGCTTCAAAGAGGTCGAAAATTTGATTTTTCTTTTGAAACCGCCATTTAAATGTCGAAAAAACCTTTGTACCGGCATGCTCGTGGTTTGAATACTATGCCGGTATCATGTAACCGGCATAGTATTCATATATATATGTATGCCGGCACTAAATTTCCCCCAGTATTCAAGAACATACCGGCGTGGTATTCAAACCAAGATTGAGTGCCGGTACAAATTTATTTTTTTTACCTACCAGCGAATATTCTGAGGAATATTCAAACCGGCAGTGTTAGTACATGGCATTCTATGCCGGTTTTTGATACCGGCATAGAAACTTAAATGTCGAAGATGCCGGTTTTACATGAATAACATACAAAAGCTAATGATATTTTGAACTTAAATACCGGCATTTAGTTCTTTCAACTTAGTATGCCGGAACCCGATACCGGTATATAGAGTCAATTACCAGTGATGCCGGTTCTCAATCTCGACAGTCTCCTTTACTTATCGACAATGCCGGTTTTGAACTAATCCAAGTTTCTTTTCATTCATTCCTTAGATTGTTACCTACAACGATCAACCAAACTCCAAACCGCTCTATCGGGATACGTCGGAGTACTATAAAATGCCGCGGGTATGTTACCAAACAATACTTTCACCTAGTGCTTACAATTTTATGTGGGGATTTGGTTGTAATCTCTATAATGTTGTCCTTATGTAGGGAATAAAATATGAAAAGGAAGCAATTGCTTGGGCAAAAGCAACGGCTCTTAATAACATGTGTGTCTTAGTGAGGAATTCCCAACGTTCATCAGTTCGTTTTGAGATGGTTTGCGAGAGAAGTGGAAAATACAATGAGAAAAATAGTCATAAGAGAAAGGGTTATGTATATGAAAAGAAGACTAACAAGGTATACAAGACGATTACGCGGAAGGATGACTGCCCTTTTAAGCTTGTATTCTATCTAAGAGGTTCAAAAGTAGAAGAAAAAGAATGGGAATGTAAGGTGTGGTTTGGCCGTCACAACCACCTCGATCCGAATGATTTTGAAGGTCACTCCCTAGTTGCGAAGCTAAAACCTGATCAATTCGAGGATGTAAAGATGATGACCAAAGCATGTATCAAACCAAGAGTGATTCTCAGAACCTTCAAGGAAAAGGATAAGACCAACGTTTCTTCACTCAGTACAATTTATAGCGCACAAGCAACCATTAGAAGGTTGGAATGGGAAGGGAGGAGTGTTATGCAAGAATTTGAAAAGATAGCTTGGGATCACAATTACACGCGTATCATTAAAAGAGGTCCGGACAACAAGCCACTTCAAATATTCATTTCGCATCCTTTGCTTTCACAATTGGCTCATACGTGTTGTGATGTTCTTATGATGGACTGCACATACAAGACAAACAAATACAACATGCCGTTGTTCAACATCGTGGGGAAAACATCGGACAAGGTAACATTCACATTGGCTTGGTGTTTAATGGAGAACGAGAGGGATTACAATTATCATTGGGCATTGCGGCAATTGAAATTATTGTTCCCGGAAAATCGTTCTCCGAAGGTCATCATAACCGATCAATTTGACGCACTAATGAATGCCATATCCGACGTATATCCGGATGCACAAAATTTCCTTTGTACATATCATATAGGTGAAAATGTGAAAAAACATTGTCATGCTTTGTTTGAACCCTCAAAGGCTGATATTAAGAATAGAATGATTGCTCAACTAGAGGAAGATGTTCGCAAAGAGAAACTATCACCTAAGAAGAAGAAAATGAAAGAGGAAAGATTAAAGAGCGAGTCGACAAAGAACACTATGAAAATCATAAAAGGTGGTTGGAATTTCTAAAGGATTGGGAGAAAGTTTATTGGTCTCTTACCGAGGACATGTATGAAAAGAGATTGAACAACTTTATTGCCAAATATAACGAAGTGTATCCATGTGCCGTCTCATATTGTCGGGATAATTGGTTGGATAAGTTCAAGGAAAAATTTGTGCGTGCGTGGAAAAATCGTTATAGACATTACGGGAATGAAGCAACTAGTATAGCGGAGTCCTCTCATGGGAGATTTAAAGATCTCGTCCAGTCCGGCCAGGGAAATGTGGTTACGGTCACCGAGGCAATGGAGCAACACTTTAAGGCCGATATTGATAGGATCAAGAAGGCTTTTGAGAAAAGCTCAATGGAAAGGATGACTCAATTTCTTGAACATACTAAGTTGCTCCAAGGAATAGAGTTTAACGTCTCCCATTGGGCAATAAAACATATGATGAGACAAATGCAATATGAGAAGCTTAACGGAAATCCGGGTGATGTGTGTATTTGTCCCGACATGTCTTCATTGGGGCTTCCGTGTCGTCATATGCTTGTGAAGTATGAAGTAGTGATACCTATTGATGTTATTGATCCTTTTTGGAAGCAATTATCTTTCGACCTTCCCCTACCGAAGCTCTGGACAATCACCATGGGATACAAAGGAGGCTTTAGAATTTTATGAAGCTTACTCACGTGGCAACTCGGCTAGCCGACAAGTATTGTTGAGCCAACTAAGACTAATTACACGGCCATGGATAGCACAAAGTGAAGAGCCAACAAAGGGAGATCTGGCGGGTAGACCACAAACTAAAATTGCAAGGAAGAAACAAAGAAAAGAATTAAAACAAATGACTCGACGTGAAGAGGAACTCGCGGCAACTAAAAAACGAGATCTATGTGCAAGTGAGATTTCAGAAGCAAGATTCGCTGAAACGACCGTTCCAAACAAGAGGGGTAGGCCGAGGAAGGAACCGATATCAAGTCAACAACAATCGACGAGTTCCGAACCTACACCCATAGTCGATGTATCGGAGGTTAAAAGGAAAAGGGGAAGGCCGCCAAATGTACCAACATTAAGCAACCAAGGACAACAAGGTGAGCATTAGAACCTACACCAATAGTTGATGTATCCATTGTTCAAAAGAAAATGGGAAGGCCGCCGAATTTACCAACATTAAGCAACCAATGGCAACAAGGTGAGCATTCCGAACCTACACCAATAGTCGATGTATCCGCGGTTCAAAGGAAAAGGGGAAGGCCGCCGAAAGTACCAACTTTAAGCAACCAAGGGCAACAAGGTGAGCATTCCGAACCTACACCAATAGTCGATGTATCCGCGGTTCAAAGGAAAAGGGGAAGGCCGCCGAAAGTACCAACTTTAAGCAACCAAGGGCAACAAGGTGAGCATTAGAACCTACACCAATAGTTGATGTATCCGAGCTTCAAAAGAAAAGGGGTAGGCCGCCGAAGGTACCAATATTAAGCAACCAAGGGCAACAAGGTGAGCATTCGAACCTACACCAACGATCGATGTATCGAGGTTCAATTGAAAAGGCGTAGGGGTAGGCCAAGGAAGTATAATCTCCGTCACATACCGAAGACATTTGTAGGGGTAGAGATTGCGAGAGGATGGTTTGGATATAATTAAGCTAAAAGTTGGTAATATGACGATGTATAAGGAGTCGCAAACGGGTAGGACTTATAGACACTACCATACGAAGATAGAGTCTTACATAGATCAACTTCCTGAGGTTATTCGCGAGTTTGTTGTGTACACGGATGATGTCGATGGAGATGGAAATTGTGGCTATCATGCCGTCACTTGAACAATTAGGAATCTTCGAGGCATTTGTTAGTAAAGGAATGACACCATGCCGATATGCTAGAATGAGGATGGCCGATCAACTTGTGAAGAAGAGGAGCTTTTATGAGCAATTGGTTGGTCACGACGAGGTGTTTGATGATATGTGTGCTCAAGTGCTAGGACCCGAGAAGGAGATGGCATTTCTTCCTTCTCAATATTGGATGAGGATGCCGCTTTGTGGGCATCTAGTAGCGGATACATTTAATTGTGTTGTTCATTATTTTACCCCCACCGTAGTCACTACATTTACACCAAAATGGCAAAAATGCGAGGGATCCCTTAAGACGAGAAGAGTTGTTTTGGCGTACGTGAACGGCAATCATTTCGTCATTCTTAAACTCAGGGACAATTGTCCATTGCCACTGTTTGTGGGATGGTTAAAAACAAGGAACTAGATCCAAATATATGGAAGGGATGGATGGCGTTGAACGAGGAGAATCACCAATTATGGGATGCTTTGGCCTTATCAAAGAAACCACTTGAAGAGGAGGAGTTGCAACTTCATACGTGTGGAAGCGATGATGAGTAATTTGGATTAATGTTGAGTAATTTGGATTAATGTGGTTCACTAATACGCCACCTTTTGTTTTTTTGGAAGTTTGAATTGTAATCATTGAACCATATGCCATGTATGTGCCATTGTGATTTAATTCAAACTTTACTACGGCGGTGCTCGTACCAGCGTTGCAAAATATGTTCTCGTTTGTGCTGGAATAACAACTTAAGTACACGGATATGCAAAGACCCAATACCATAAAATAACATACGCAAAGTGTAAACAAACCAAATGTAAAGTTAAGATGTTCCAAACCGAAAACAAATGAAGCAAAGATGTTCAAAGTTTACCAATCCACACAAACAAACATAAACCAAACTAACACTATTAAAGAATCACAAGATCACTCGGTTCTTGGCCTCTTGTATACCCTCTTCTTCTTTTCGCCCCACAAGTCTTTTGCCTCAGTATCTTCTATTTGGTCTATCTTTTTGACGACGTTCTCCATTTCTTTCTGGGTCAGCAACTCTCCTTTCTTGGTCTTCTTCTTAAAGAACCTTGCCAAGTTTCCAATTTGATGTGTTAACGGATTTTTCAGCATGTATTTAGTACGTACAAATTTATAAGTTGGTAGATATAGATTAAGAGAATAGTAATGAACGCACCAACAACGTAACGAGCTGTAGAAGTCCGGGTACAGTATCTGGAGTTGTGGAGGGACGTCTTTGGTGGTGGAGGGACCTCTACCGTATCCGGGCGTACAACATAAGGATGTGAGTCTTGTAGATGCCCGTTTAGGAATGTTGGTTCACTATCAAAACCGTTCTCGGCCAATTCCCAATCACCCCTATCCAAAGACAAGTTCTTCTTCTTCCCTTTCGATCCAATGTGCGAGAATTGGTTCGGGTCGTAGCATACCATAGTATGGTTCTCATTTGATTGGCATTTAGTAAAGTCGTGAGAATATTTATGATAAGATGTATCCGTGAGATCTTTCTGCTTGTAACCGAGTTGGCGCATCACGCGGAGAGGGTTATGCATAACAAATCCTTTTGGATGAAAGAACGGTCCGTTGTAAAATGAAACATTTTCATGTCTCGAAGGTGAACTCCTCGACATTCCTATAAGGGTCGAACACAACATGTTCCACAGAAAACGAGTCCAAAGCCAATCTCATTTGTAAAAACCGTTTCTTGTTAGGCGAAGGGGTATTTTGAAGTAGTATTTACGAGCTAGAGCCATATTCGGTTGGTAATCATGCCAAATTTCCAATCCTTTATACCCTATGAACAAATCTCGGAAGTGTTCATAAGCCCACACCTGTGCCCATAAATTGTATAAGAAAATAAATAGTTGGAAACTAACAAATGTAACGATAACAATACAAAATAGGTGGTTCACCTTACCTGAATCACAGTGAAATTCCCATTAAATTGACGGCCTTTCGCCTTAGAAGCTCGACGCATTTCTGCCAAAAAATGAGCCAAGAAAGCAAAGTGCCCCATGAATACTTATGAACGTCTTCCAACGGATCCAAGTACTGTAGGTTGTTCATATGCACCCTGTTACCATTAGAGTCAGGGAATATAGCGGTTCCCAAAATGAACAGCATATATGCGGCAGCAGTTTGTTGAGCTTGTGCGGGAGTCAATTCCCTGTTCTTCGTATTCCCAAACAGTTGAATGAGTTTGACGAATGTTATAGTCTTTGTCTGAGCAGTTCGTTTCTTGTACAAATTTGCCAACGTGGTTTCCTTGTTCCATCCAAACAACTTTTCTGTGAGTTCATAGATCTTTTCCCACCCTAGGTCCTTCGACTTGTCTCCAACCTTAACCGGTTTCCCAAGAACCTCTAGTCCTATTATCCTTTGGACATCTTGGGGATAATGGTCATCTCTCAAAATTAAAATGCATGGTGTCGGTTTCACCATAAAACCTCTCCAAAAAGCAGTTTGCGGTGACGGTATCGGTGGCCACATAATTTTCTATCGCATGATACAACCCGGATGCTCGACTATTTGTTGAACAATGGGACACTCATCCTCCAAAGGCCACACATCCGATTGTTGATGGCGGCTAACACGCCGAGCTTTCTGTGGTCCTATAAAAACACAACAAACTTAATTAAATTGATCACAGGAAAATAATATAATAATAAGATACAAACGTCTTACATAAGTTTGATAGATCCAACGAGCCCAAGAGTCTTTATACGAAAATAAAAGTTGCGGGTTTATCGGTTGACCCCAATGTTTGCCATCATTGCGGACAGGAATCAATTCTAACTTATCAGGGAAGTGAAGAGGGGGTGCCTTTTCATCATCAGTTTGTCCTAAACCACCTGCTTGTGAGGATGAGCCACCTGCTATTACCGGTTCTGGTGGAGTTTCCCACTCATCATCATCATCAGTGCTTGTTGAGTCGCTTATAGGATCCCGAATTGTGACCTTAGCAGTAGCCGGATTTTGACGTTTACGTCGAGAAGACTTACGCTTTGATTCTTCAACAGCTTTTCCTTTTCCTTTGTCCTTTCTTGGTGCGTGAGACCTATGTTCCAACACGTTAAATTGAGTTACATACTACATGTCGGCATACAAAAGGAACATACTTAAAACCGGCATCATAAATAGACATATACGAAATGCCGAATCGATCAATCACCGGCATCTTAAAGAATAAAACGGAGAACGCCGGTTTTGGTTGAATCGTATCGGGATTTACAAATTTTAGGGAGCTAAACCGGCATATCAAAATAAAATACGACAATGCCGGTATTGGTTCCGGCATTCCTTAAAAAAATACTACTATCATAGGTTATATTGAATTATATGTAGAAAATTCTAAAAGTAGTATGAAAAACAAACCGGTATAATTTGTTACCATACATTTAGTGCGAACAGAGATCTTAGGCATATACAATATTAATACGTTGAATGCCGGTTTTGGTTGAATTGTATCCAGGGATTCACAAATTTTAGGGACCGAAAACCGGCATATCAAAATAAAATACGACAATGCCGGTATTGCTTCCGGCATTCCTTAAAAAAATACTACTATGCCGGTTATATTGAATTATATGTAGAAAATTCTAAGCCGTATGAAAAACAAACCGGTATAATTTGTTACCATACATTGAGTGCCGGAACAGATACCGGCATATACAATATTAATACGTTGAATGCCGGTTTTGGTTGAATTGTATCCAGGGATTCACAAATTTTAGGGACCGAAAACCGGCATATCAAAATAAAATACGATAGCGCCGGTGTCATTTCCGGCATTCTTAAATGGCAATATATCTATGCCGGTTTTCTGTAAATTTTTACAGAGTTCTTAGTGTTTTTGGTTTTTGATTTTCAAACTCAATTCAATTGACTAGAATTTCATCTTACTAGAATTCAATTTCAAAACCCTAATCGAATTTTCAATCCAGTCATGAACCCTAGCATGTTTGACTTTGTGTTATATATTATTGGGTAAACCCTAAAAGTACTTCAATTCAAAAGGAGACTTTGTGTTATACATCACTTAGAATCAAATGCATTACGTCCGCTTCACCAGGAGACTCTTGAGGACTTTTTGCGCATCGGGTATTTCTGGATTGGGTTTGCGACGAGCCATTGCTTTGGTATAGAAGATGAAAAAAAAATAGGGAGAGATTGAATAGATTGAATATTTTTCTTTCCAAAACCGTCACTTATATAGCATGAGTAGTTTGAAACCGACGACTTGATTGAAATTGTAACCGTCAAACAATTTGAATGAATTTGTAAAATCAAACAAGTTGAATGAAATTGTAACTGTTAAACTAGTAGGGGAAATCGTAACCGTCATAAATCCGGCATAGAAAAATACATATCAACTATCTTGGGTATTACAAGTTAATTATTTTTGTATCATGCTAACAAAATAACATAAGCCGGAACTCTAATTTATTTCAAATGTAATCCTTGTCGCAGGAAGCACGAATGCACTTAGCACGTGCATCAAGCCTTTAAACCACTTGGTGACCCAATAGGACGAGTTATAGTCTCGTGAGGGTTTACATAGAGATGTACCCACAAAACCTTACGAAAAACCTTAGCAAATACCACTAAACTTTCAATCTTCTTAAGAAGAATCCGTTTAGATTCACCCATCTGGTGGTACTCGGTGACTTTGGTTACAATATGGTTCACGTTGGCTTCAAACATGAATGGTTCTCCCTTTTCTTGTAAGTAACGCGCTTTCACGGCTTCATGCTACAAAAACAACACACAAACTTTGTTGGTTACATAAAAATTGAAAAATAGTAGATTGTGCCGAATTATTCAAAATGAATCTTACAATGCCGGTTTTCTATCACATTTTCAAAAGTATACAGATATTTGCAATACCGGCATTCGCCTAAGCAAACGTAACAATACCGGTACATGTCTGTTTCTATACAGGAACCAAATAATTTAACCTGATTGTTCCGGCACCAAAATTGCTATCTTAGGGACTAGGTTCGCTAGTGTTTTGAGCATGCCGGATATGCCGGTATGTGTACATATATTTCTAAAACTGACCTCTACTACGCCGGAACATTTTAACTTGCAAACTACAAATCTTAACATGTTCAACATAAACCAAAGAACTAAACAGTTAACCCACAAGTACAAACCAAAACAAGTTTGAAATTGTTTTTGACGTAACCAAACTCCTAAAAAGTTAACCATCCTTGTTTCTTTTCTCTCAAACTAAATTAGTCTTTTGTTTCTTTTGTGTCGGCGCCTTCCTTGTTTCCCCGTACATAGCTCTGACAGTAGGGTGGGTTTCTTCAATTCTATGAAGCTTTTCCTCTAGTTTCTTGATTTCTTGAAGAGATAGCACCACCCCGTCATTATGCTTGCAACCTAACATCTTTGTAACCTTGCCAAGCCGACGTCGCTATATTAATACATCAAACACATATTCAGTATATATGTTAATATATGATTATGTTTACATTTAATGAATATAAGCAATTAAGAAAACTTACCACCATTACTAAAGTCCTAAGAAGGTTGGCCATCGTAGGTTGTGGAGGTGGAGTAATTTCAACAGGAGGGTTTTCTTGGTGTGGAGCTTCGACGGAGGGAGGACGCACGACATAAGGATGTGACCATTCCAGGTAATCCCTCATGTAGCTGTCATCAACTTCATAACCACTTTCCGCACTCTCCCACTTACTAATATCAACCAAACGACGTGGCTCTCTATCCCTCCAATGTGTTGGTTCCGGTTCAGGATCATACACTACATGCAACTTGTTGGGAGTTGAATTGCACCGAGAAAAGTAAAGATGATAATTATCCATGAGTTCGACCAATGACGGGATAATTGCTTAAATCCATGTTGGCGCATCACACGGCATGGATCGGCCATGATGTATCCTTTTGGGTGGTACAACGGCCCATGGTAAAATGCAACATCTCTTGGAATTGGACGGTACCCTCTAATCTCCTTATAGGTGTCGAACACAACGTCTTCCTTCCTCATAGCATCCAGAGCCAATCTCATATTGATGACTCGACCTTTGTTACCGGGCTTCGGATTACTGTTAAACTCAAACCTCTGAGCTCTAGGGGTATCGGGTTCAGTAAGGTCTTTGATCTTCAAGAATTGGCAGTCCTTGAATAAGGTTGGGAAGTGTTCATAACACCACACCTAATCCAATTTGAACAATATACATGTGAACATAAGTAAAAAAAATACATCTCAACAATAGATTAAAGAAATTTGTACCTGGAGTAGAGTGAAATTCCCGACAAATTGGTTTGTTTTAGCCAATGAAGCCCTTCTCATCTCCGCCATCAAATGTGCCATGACCGCGGTGCCCCAAGAATAGCCATGGACACCTTCCAACGGGTCAAGGTACTGGAGAAAGTTTGCACTTACCCTGTTGCCGTTAGTGTCAGGGAATGCCCTAGTGCCCAAAATGTATAACAGGTACGCGGCGGCTGTATACCGAATCTGTGCAGGGTCCCATCCATCCTTCGAGCTTCTAGCCTTTGTATTTTCAAACATCTTCTTAAGCATTGTCAACTTGAATGTCTTCGTCTTACTTCCGTTCGATGCTACATAAAAGCTATCCGAAGAAGTTTTGAAGTCCCAACCAAACAGCTTTTGGGTCAAATCGTGCAACTTCGACCATTCTAGGTCGCGAGACTCAACTCCCTCTGAAATTGATTTGCCGATAACATTCAAGCCTAGAATGTTATGAGTATCTTCAGGAATCAAGGTCATCTCACCAAACGGAAGTGCATTGTATCGTTTTCACCATGGTACCTCTCAACGAAGCAATTTACGGTCACGTGATGTCTGGATTCACGTAATTTTCAACCAAAGAATACAGACAGAGTTCTTTACTAATGTTTGGACATCTTCATGCTCCAACGACAAATCCCAATGAGCCGCGTCTTGGTTTCGGCAAAACTCGCACAGCCTTAGTATGATCCTACAAATACGAGATAATACGATTAAGAGATGATGTAAAAGATAAAACAACGCACATGCACAAAATAAAAAATGCTTACATAAGTTTGAAAGATAGTACGAGCCCAAGAGTGCTTGTATCCAAAGAGTACTTTCGGTTCCGGAGCTTGACCCCAAATTTTACCATCATCGCGGTCGGGTAACATGTCATCAAGGTGAGGAAGGTGACAACCTTTAACTTTCTGTTTTCGGCTGCCCTTGACCTTGCCTTGTTGACTAGTCCCACCAACTTCGCTTTGGCTTGCTAATTGACTTGGGGGAACCTCATCATCTTCCTCCTCACTTTCCACTCCATCATGCTCATCGCCCTCATGTGTTCCAGTACCTTCACGGATTGCAAGTGCACTACGTTCACAACCACTCTCCCAAATTGACCCTCTTGTTTCAAACCCCAAACGTTTCTTGCGACCCGCATCTTTCCCCCGTGGAGGCAGGGACTGAGGAGTATCAAGACCGTCCTTCCTCCTTCTCTTAGTGAGGATAGGACCTTTATCTTTCTTCGCTTCTTTGGGTCTTGACCTATAACATAAACAAACATCAGAAAAGGCATGGCAGTTTAGGAACCGGCATACCACTTACTAAACAAACCAATACCGGTAACATGAGCCGTGACATACCATAAATATCGGGCATGCTTGGGTATCGTTGAACCGGCATTGTCTTGAAACTAAATTATGTGCCGGTATTTAGCACCATTTCAGTGATGTTCCTGTATGTTTTAAGTGTAATACCGGCATTGTCAAACTGAAATAACATATGCCGGTTTTAAACTGCCGGCATAATCGAAAACTAGATATAATGCCGGTACACACAATTAAGTTCCTGTGTGTTTTTAGTTGCAAACCGGTATGGTATTCGACCCAAATACTATGCCGGTATAAAACACTACAAGTCAGGAATTCAAACCGGTATGGTATTCGACCCAAATTCTATGCCGGTACCTAAACCGGCATTGTATTCAAACCAAGATCCAATGCCGGTTTTCTCTGTAACTCGACAGTTTCAGCTATTGTTGGCGATTCTAACCTAAACCCATGGCTACAAATCGACTAAAACAATCATAAATGAGTTCAAAAATCACTTACCTTCTCAGAGAAGCCATGAGTGTTTGATCATCAAGATGTATTTCTTTGCGTCCTCTTCTAGTTGCTGAGCAATGTTCTCGATTCTTTGTTCATGTGTTTGTTGAGCAGCCGTTTTTGTTCTCGGTTTTGATTTCGATTTGGTTCTTGGAGGCATGGTTATGTTATGTTAATCGACGAAGAAATTTTTGATTCAACGATTAATCGTCGATGAAGAATGAACGATGAGGAAGAAGAAGATGAAGAAAAAAAATTTTTTTCTCAAAAACAGACCTATGCCGGTTCGGAATTGAATTGGGGGATATATGATTTTGGTTATTTGATTTTATGTTTTAGTTGAAAGGGTATAACAGTCTTTTCATAATATTTTTAATTAATCTAAGGGTGTTTTAGTATTTTCGCCTCCAAAAAACACCCCTTAATGACCACCTTTGGTTGGGGGAAGTAATTCATATCCCCCAATTATATTATATATCCCCCAATTGCGCGTTCTTGCGAAGATTAAATTTAAAGGTTTAAACAACAGCGAAAATAATAAACAAAGGCGAGAGTCACTGGGTCTAGGATTCCACCGCATTCATATCAATAGGTTCAATTTATTTATTCTCAACAATTAAAGCTCAATAAACAAAATAACACCGACTCTTATTTTTGCCAAGGTAGACTCTCAAAAGATTGATTGTATCCCTAAGCATAGATTATCTAAACAAAGCATAACCTATCTAATTGAATAACAACCAATTTAATCAAATCATAATTCTATTTTTATTAGTGCAAAAGCCAAATAAATAATTAATTAAAATTACCCACGTATGAAATTCGGCTTCCTCCGTCGACCCAGTGTCGGGGTTTAGCTCATCACGTTGAAAACACACTTAAAATATTTATTCATGGCTCAAAAAGTGTTTACAAATGATAAAAAGGAGAAAAATCAAATAAACCAGGAATTCGCAACGTTTATAAGCGTTGCAATCCACTGTTACAGTATACGATATATAGAAAGTGTTGTAATCATTTGTTGATATGTCGCCGCAAAGACATTTGCAAAAACCGAGAATAAACCACGGTTTTTAACGACAAGGCTTTGGCGGCTTAATGTTCATCGCGTTCTTGGAACAAGAAGAAGACAAGAAATTTACGCAACTCGATTTTCTTGATTCTCTCGTCTCGCTAACTCCCCAAACTCTCCATATCCCTTCTATGAACTCAAACAACACTTTATATACGCAAAAGCTCCAAGAAAACTCGCCCAATCACTCCAAAAATCCTTCCATTACTCAACGCATTAAATGAGAATATTCTCGAGATATTTTTGTTCCTAATTTATCTTCTCACGCTGTTTCTCGTGTCAAAACACTCCAAACACGTTCATTCCTCATCCCAGATAACATAAAACACGCTGCTACCCACGTAAAATCTCATCGACACGTACAATCCCGTGAACAACTCCTCCTATGCACGTATTGCTCTGATTTATTTTCACGGATTTTTCAGCCAAATTTGATCGACCAAAACACTTGTAATAGCTTTATACATGTCCCAGGAACAATCCCACAAATTTTCAGCCATTTAGTCTCCCTATAACACGTCCAAAAATCCAAACAGAAATCTGCCAGTGATGTGAATATTTTCCCGCCAAAACCAAAATTTGAAATGGAGAGGATGAAGTGCTCCGATCCAAAACATGGGCGCCTTTATCAGCTGGGGTGCCTGGGGTGCCCTTATCCAAATTGAGGGTGCCTTTATCATTTTTCTCCCGGGGTCCAAATAGCACTTTTCGAGCAACTTTCTCCATAAGAGCTTATTTCACAAAAACACCTACAAACAAGTTTATTAGGGATAAAATGAGTCACAGCTAATGTATTTATGGGTGAAAATGTGTCGCACTTTCGTGCTTATCATTACCTATGAGGCTCGCTGGTAGGCTAGTACAACAACCTGTTCAATTAATGTAGTAGTATGTTGTTGGAGTTTAGCTTGTTAGACTTCCAACTAGTTAATGAAATACTCTTTATCCAATAATTTGTTCAAGAATAAAATTTAATTTTTATATTTTGTGAAACTTAAAAGTGCAAGTGAGCCCAAGTGAACGAAAATCATTTTGTGCTCCCAAATCAATTTGTTTATCTCAAGTAAATAGAGTTTATAGTTTACTATTGTTTACATGTTTGTTAATCACTTGTGCAAAAAACTATTTGAATTCTCATGATTGCGTTCCGAACATGCACTAAATGGAAGTCTTTTACTTGACTTAAACTTCAAACAAATCATATATAAAGGATAAATATAACTTGACTAGCATTGTTTCTCGCTAATTTCTTCACAGTTTACTTCAACATCCTCAATTTGTATTGATGATCACTAAAAGTGCAGCTTGATATCAACTTTGTGGGGAGTGGATTGATTTTACTCAGTCAAAGATTGAACCAATGAAATTTCACAGCTACCTTTTTTACAGTCGACAATCTAAGGTCGGGTGTACTCATTCTTCGTGTGTCCACTTGATATTTACTTGTCACGACTGAGACATTCTTCACATGTAACATTTAAAAAGAGTGCGGATGGAATAAGGATTTCCATACCATCCCTTTTCTTTTCATTTCAAGTGTAGATGTGGAAAATCCTACCACTACACCCAAAGAATCACAAACACATACATTAAAGTAAACAAGCTAGAGATGCACAAGATCATAAGATATACGTGGTTCAGTATGATTACCTACATCCATGGGGGTAAAGGGATGATTTTATTACTCGACTCAAGGTTACAAAAGATATATCTCACTAACAAGTGCTTAATTCTCGCTATCAAGCTCTTGGTGTTCTCTCCTATCTCACTGATTACTTGGTCCTTAGCTCTCTACATGGCTCTCTATTTATAGCTACAAGTGATGATACATCCAAGTTACAGTGTGGATCGTGGTACACCTTTCTTGATATCCTTCTCGGGCGATGGATAATGTCTTTTCCGAGATATTGGGCCGAGCCTAGTGATATCTTCTCCCGATGTCCTTCCACCTGATGTTGATTACTCAGTGAGTAGGGCCGATGTCGTCCTTGTTACTCTCAGCCCGACTCTTGCTTTGACCAGATTCTTCTTATCCTTTCACCGGCTTTGTCAGAGCATTTATTACTCTCTTACCTAATAGGCATCACATCAGGATTTTACCTTTACACGTATCGGCTTCACGGGCATCTCTTTTCTCGTGCCAAACTTGGATACAGTGATTCGGTGCTTCATACTTCAGCTACTATCGATACAGCATTGCCTAGGATTGCTCCACTTGGATCTGTGGATTATTCACGCCTACATTTATGCCCCTTCTTTCACTCGTGTGAATGACACGAGGGGAAGAAACCGCTTCTCCTCCCATGTCCCTGGCCATGCTGTGTCTTCCTCCATGCGGTTCCCAACTACTGCTACCTTTATGACCTGTTACTGCCTCCTCCGGTCGTGGATGTTCATGGTATAAATGCCACAGTTATACCCTTGGTTTTACCTTCACTCTTTTTTCGACATCCCACCTCTTCCTCTTCTTCGTCTTTACCGCTTCTTCTTCACTGCTATTTTTTCAGTTAACCCTTGTGACAAATTTCTTTCTTCAAAACCCTAATTTCTGCTTAGACTTGTTGCCATTTGCTGCTGTTGTGGTCTTTGATCCCCCTTCCCTTTTTTCGACTCTTATTTTGCTTCCCGTCATCTTCCTCGTTCTTCCATGGCTTCTTCGACTCCCTCCATGACAGAGAAGAGGTGTATGAGTTATACTTTTTATGATGATGATAGTGTTCCTCTCGATTCCATATTTGTTGTTGACAGCCCTTCGCATCATGATCACCTTGCTCTTAATTCTATCTTTTCTGATGGTTCTCATTCATTTTCATGTAAGAATGACAAGAAGATTGCTAAAGACTCGACGGACGAACAGTTCATCAGGCAACTGAAGGAAGATTATAATCTTCATGGTTATGACATCAGACTCATATCGGGCCAAAAAGGTGTTTTGAAGAAGGAGGACGTCATGAAGGTTGCTCATTCGGCCGAGGCGACCATTATTACCAAAGGTCAATTGGAGCTCGGGCTGCATTTTCCATTGTATAATCCTAGCCGTCCCTTTATGTATGAAGCTCTCTCCAAGATTCATCCGTCTCGTGCTCTAACTCAATGGAATAGAAATACTTTTCGTATCATGTCTGAATGGGAGAAGCGAGGGCGAGGCGAATGCACTCCTACTACTTGGTCGACCTATGATCCTTCCCAAGCAGGCGACTATACTCCGCCAGCTTTGCTGCCAACTACCGAAGTGGGACTTATACTAATGGTGATCTTGATGGCTTCGCTGCTAGTCCTCATCGCAACAAGACTCCCCCTGAGGGTTTTAAGAAGCTTCTGTTGGACGAGGACCCCGAGGGGAAAACTACTAATAAGCATGCCCGCCACACCAGTGATGTAGGTTGGGATCGGGTCCCCCTTGCTATTTATGGTCCTCTTCTTAGTGGCAAGTTTCCTCCTCCGGCGGATCCCTATCAGTTCTGGGTGGTTAATGTTGATCGCGTAAGTTTTTCAACTTTGGTTTAGTTGGTCAGCCCGAGTGATCAGTGGAACGATGTTTTAATTTGTTTGCATTTTGTAGTTCAAGTCCCAGATTAGTCAGCAAGAGGTTCTCATCCTTCGAAAGAGGGATAGAGGTCCTGGCACAGGAGTCGAGGAAGAGACAGGGAAGGTAACAAATATACTGCTCTATTCACAGTACATGTACTTGCCCCTATTTGTTGCCTTGAATGGATCTAACGAAGACTCATGTGCAGAAGTCGAAAGTTGATAAAGGAGAAGTTGGAGGTGCTTCATCGAAAAACGGTGAGGATTCCGAGTATCGGCTACCTTTATCCCATTTCCTGAGGAAGTCGCCTCAGAAAACTTTTGATATTTTGTCTACCATTGTAGGTGGTAAACCTAGTGGAAAGGGTAAAGAACCGAAGGGCTATGAGTATGCCCAGTGAAGGTTATGCCCCCGGCGGCTTCTGTCGATAAAGGTGTCACCCTCGCCGATGGTGTTGTATTTGTATTGTCTGATGGTAATGATGATGATGATCTTTTTGATGAGGAGGACGAGACCGTTGGTATGGGCGAGGAAGAGGAGCCGACGCAGTAGAAGAAGAGTCTGCTGGTGGTGGATAAAATCTTGCTCCTGGGGGCGAGTTGCTGGGGAATGTGCCTCCTGTTTCTCCTGCCCCGAGCTCCGGTGGGACTACCTTCTTTACTTTCTCGGGCCCAATGTGTAATTCTCTAGGGGATCTTACTTCTCCCGATTTTGGTTCCTTAACCGACGAGGAGATAATCAATGCTGTGTCCTTATATTGTGCCGGTCTGAAGTATACCTTTGACCAGATGGTGAGTTATCTTTCTTAACTGTACATATATGATGCGGGATAGTTGCTGATGCTCGTAATGTTCTCAGGACTCCAATAGGGAGTTGTTGGATGCTGCTTTACGGCGGAAGGAGCTAGCAGAAAAGGAAAGTATTCGTCTCCGCTTGCAGCGAGAGCAAGAGCGAACCCGAGAGTTGGAGAAGCAACTGGCCGAGACCCAAGGTATTTGCTAAAAACATGCGTATCTATGATTGATTCAGTAGTGCCAATATACTGAGTTTAGTACTATCTTCCTAGCCGAGATGTCTAGTATTGATGCCGACGCTGCTTCATAATATCGTTTGTTAAAGAGAAGGTTGGATATTGAACGAAGTCATGTTGCCAATCTCCACCAAAGAATCGTCAATAAGGATGATAAAATTGACCGCCAAGAGGCTGAAATTGGGGATCCGCGAGCCGAGCTACACCGTTATGAGACCTTTGAGTATGTGCCCGAGGAGGTGGATAATCTTCGGGCGAGTCTTTCTTGGGCCCAGGGTATTGCCGCCGATAAAATATTGTTGGCCGATAATCTGAAAAGTCAATGTGAACGACTAAGGCTTCAGAACAGAGACTTGCATGTTGATCGCCAACGGATTCTAGGGGAAAAAGATGCCGCTGAGAGGTCTAATCAAGAGTTACATGAGAGGATTCAGAGATTTAACCAGGTGTCCGAAGAGTTGCAATGGGTTCGGGTTCAACTGTCGGCTCTGCAGGTGGCACACGATCGGCAGAAGGCTAGTTGGAGTGATCATAAAAAATATTTCCCCACCAATGAGTTTAATGAGCAGCGTTATCATGAGTTAACCTCCAAGATATCTTCTCTTGAGTGTAGTTTACTTAAGTCCGAGGAAACCGTTAAAGTAGTTATACCCTTGTTTGAAGGTGTTGTTCCTTCTGTTGTTTTTTCTTTGTGCTTATTTCAATATTGTAATGTTGTTGTCGTGTTACTAATCGCTTCCGTGTTTCTGCAGCCGATCAAGGGAAGGTGAAATCTTTGGAGGAAGAGACTTCTCGGTTGAAGGCGAGAGAGACCCAACTACTCGGGTGGGTAGGTACTGCTGAGGAGGCGTCGACTCAACTGACTCTCGATCTTGATGCCGAGAAATAAAAGTTTAAAACCGAGCTTGTTGATAAGGTCGAGAGACGGCGTGATGGTTGTTCTCGAGAAAAAATGGGCTGATGTTGCAGCTAAGAAGGCAGGCTCGGGGTCGGTTCCACCGATGAAGTAGTCAGGTCTTTTGTAGTGTTGTGCCACTATTGTGCCCTTTGTATTGGGCTATAATTCGCTTGAACACCTTTATTTTTCCCAACAATTTTATTTTATGGGGTGCTGCGTCGCCAATCGGTTGTTTTAATCGTTTTCTGACATTTTCATTTGTGTTGCTTCGATCGTACTTTGTTGTTTCTTTATGATATGGTTATGGTTTTCTGCATAAAAGAGGATTTAACTAGTTAGTATAAATTCCATTTCTGTCGAACACACTCAACAGGGAGGGTCATCGGGCCCAATGCCGTGTCCCGATTGAGGTATCTCATCACCGTCATTTTGATCTAGTAGTAGGGTACTTGGTCGTTCCTAAATTTTATTGGCTCGATATTGAAAAAGCGGGGGTCTAACAACCACACCCAATATTTCGCTTAGCAATCTGTATGGACAAACTCCAATATACTTTCTAGAGAATCAACTAGACATTCAGACTCAATCTAGATAAAAAGTATATCAAAGAGTTTATATCTCAATCTCTCGATTTGATCTTTACTCAAGCAAATAGAAATCTGAGTCTTTATCAAAGAGAGAAAACTTGGATGGTACCAAAGACCAATATCCAAGTGATAATCAATTTAAATCAACAACCCAAAAGGTCGGATATTCTAATTGATTGAACAACACACAACCTGTGATATTTCAATTATATAAACAAATATAATGCAGAATAGAAATAACACAGACACCAGAATTTTGTTAACGAGGAAACCGCAAATGCAGAAAAACCCCGGGACCTAGTCCAGATTGAACACACACTATATTAAGCCGCTACAGACTCTAGCCTACTCCAAACTAACTTCTGTCTGGACTGTAGTTGAACCCCAATCAATCTCACACTGATCCAAGGTACATTTATGCTCCTACGCCTCTGATCCCAGCAAGATGCTACGTACTTGATTCCCTTAGCTGATCTCACCCACAACTAAGATTTGCTACGACCCAAATTCGAAGACTTTAATAAACAAATCAGTATCACACGAGAAAAGTCTGAGAATAGATAAATCCGCCTCCCACGAATAAACCTATGAGTTTTGTTCCGTCTTTTGATAAATCAAGGTGAACAGGAACCAATCAATAACCCGGACTTATATTCCCGAAGAACAGCCTAGTATTATTGATCAACTCACAAAAATCTTAATTGATCGCTGTCGTATGCGTCAAAAATAATTTCACTTTCCTAAAGTATATGATAAGAAAGAGTTCGTATCCACAGGGAGGCGATTGTAGTTATTTCATAATCAATTTCTTAAAGTAACCAATTGGGGGGATTTCTGATTTCTATGTAAGCAATAAAAGCAAATTAAAAACAAAGTAATTTGTAGAAAGTAATCAATGAGAGAGATATTGGTCAAGGAATTCATCTTCAATCTTAGACATGTGCTTGCATATATGATTAGAATTACGATTTAATCTCTTGTGTTATCAAAAGCCTAGAGAATCAAGAAAGCAAGATAATCTATTAATTTCTCAAGTTCATCAACACACACATTAGGGCTGCGTATGTGAATTCTACCTAAAGAATAACCTAACGCCTTGCGCTAATCAAGTTCAATTCCTAGGAGCATTAAGTTTCAGAAATAGACTAATCAATGCAATTGCATGCGTTGCGCAAAACAATTCGGACAATGGTCAAACTCTACATATGATTACGAGAGTGTATCACTACAAACCGTAAACATATCATGCTACTTGTATTCAAGGTTATCGCTTGATGAAAAACCCTAAAATAGCTATGGACTAAGATGCAAGTTCAATTAATTGGCCACTTAACTAATCAAACACCATAATCCTATCACAATACTTCAATCATGTGATCATAAAAATAGTAGAGAATTGAACGATAATCAAGAGAGAAAACTAATACATAAAGCAAACACAAGTTTTAGAAATCGGACTACATCCTTAACCAATAATAGAGAATTTAGCTACTCATAGCTATGGAGTTCATCCCAAAAATATCAATGGAATAAGGAAGAAGATAAACAAAAGCAAACCCTAGTTGTGCAACCAAAAAACGGCTCTCCCCCAAAGTTCCAAGAATAAGATGATTTTTTAAGAGTTGTAGAATTCTTCTTTTATAGCTTTTCTCTCCTTCCAAAATTAGGTCAAGTCTTCAAAGTCCATTAGATGAAAATCCACCAAGCCCACGAGAGAGAGAAACCCATGTAGAAAATATGTCCAAAAATCGTCGCCGGAAATCCGGTATTATGGCCGGAAATCGGCTCCGGTGACCGGCAAAGTCCGCCCGGTCACCGGTCAACAGGTCAAATCGGTCGGGTCAACGGATCGGATCGGAGTCGGCTCGGTCGGGGCCAGGAGTCAAAGTGAGTCAGACCAGGGTCGAGCATCTTACTCAGCTGGATGGGCTGACTTGCCAAGGCTAATACACTGGCCAGAGTTCTGTAGCACAATCATTGTGCTTCAACAGTGCTCTCCAGCCATTATGGCTATGCCTCTTGCAACTTTACTAGCACATATGCTCCCTTCCTTCATTGCAGTACAGCCATGAGCATAACCTATTTATTCATCTCCATTGCAGTTCATCTCAACTGCATAATTACCTACAGTTTGCAACACACACTACACGGCTTCTCAAACATCACATCCGACTTCATCTCAATACCACCAACAAACTTGATTTTTAGCGAGAACCCATTGTCTCAAGGAAACAACAATAACCAACTGCAACAACATCAGTGCACCACCAACAACATCCATATGAGTCTTGCATCCTCTTAGCCCAAATTGCCTCATTTTGACTCATTTGAGCTGCAACCTCGGAGGCTGTTGCGAGAGGCCAACAACTCAATGCCTGCAATCTCTATTTCCTGTATTCTGCACAACCCTTCACACAGCCCCATTACTTGCATCTTTGTTGAGCTTCAGCTCAGGTGCAAATGTGCCCTGTTGCTCCATCTCTCTCTGTTATAATTCATACCACCACTGCTGCAACATTGCACCTTCCTGCAACTTCAACTACTCCCATCAGGTTCAGCTCAGGCCATAGTTTGGTGCACACAAGTGCTTCTTCATTCTACCAAACCCAGGCCATACTCCACGCTTAATCACCTCATACTCTGCAAGACCATTGTACCACCACAGAGCTGCAATTCCAGCTCCTTTCTCCATTTTACAGCATATCACTATTTCAGTTCAGCTCCACAGGATTATCATTCAATTGCAGCCAAATATCACTCTTTGCATCTTAAATTGCACTACTCTGACTCGAGCCAACCCCTGTGACAAGCTAATCTGCATTACACAACCACCTTCATCACTGCAATAAGCTTCAATTCCACACACACACAGCAGCTATTCAATTCATTAGCAACTTTATTACCAAAACCCATTAATCACACACAATCCATTGATCTGCAACACAGCCTATCACTTGCCATTCTGCCAATTCCCTTATACTGGGTTTAATCACAGCATCAGTCCCTTGACTTCAGTACAGATCCCTTCAATTCATCCTTAATGATTTCCTGCTACTTGAACCTTCACCAGAAACCAATCAAGCTTCCAGTCACCATTAGCAACACCACCAGCACACCTATATCTCCTCCAATTTTATTGAATCTGACCTAGAACTGAAATTTCTTCTCAGCTTCTAAAACCCAAGAAAACCCATTCATTCCTTTCTCAACTCAGCAGCAACAGTGACACAACCTCTACATCTTAAATCTGAGAGTATCCCAAATTAATTCCTTTTGCAAACCCTAACATCGATCCCCTTTCCTTCCATTCTTCCACCTTGATAATCAAATCGATCTTAAGCATCTATTGCAGCTTCACCTTCTCAAGCTCTCCCTGAATTTCTCTCAATTTCTCTTCCTATCACTAGTGCCATTTTTCACTTTCCTTCTCCTCTGATAAACTCAGATATGCCGCCCTCACAGACAAAACTCGATGAAGAAGAAGAAATAAATTTCTTCTCTGAATTTTAGGTATTATGTAAGAACCTGGATTTATCCACCCCAGCTGGTAGGATAAGGGGTAACCAAAATGACTATAAGCACCCACTCATTATTAAGGGCCACCAAGGTTCTTTGCTCCATGCTTCTCTAGACTAAGCTGCGGTGTTCGTCTCCTATTGCTGGCTAGGCTCGGCTCTCAATAGCAGTGCATGTGAACTGGCCTTTGTACTCCTTTTTTGCTCCTAATGGCTAATTTCTTCTTCTTTTGTCCTCGATGACTCCAGAGTACCTAATAACTCAAAACACACATAAAGTACATAATTCACCAGAAAAATAGCAAAGAAAGCGTAACTACTAGATAGTAAATACGGTGTATTGTACACCTATCAGATTCCCCCACACTTAGACTTTGCTAGTCCTCGAGCAAATCAAACAAAACAAATTCAAAAAAAATATATACAACTCTGTGTCGTCGAGGCTACGGTCACTTTTAGCATAAATAACAAGCCTTTAAACCCCTAGGTGTCCCTAGTGGACGGGTTATAGTCTCGTGAGGGTTTACTAGAGATTTACCCACAAAACCTATTTTTCCAACTTACTAGTTCTCCGTAATGATAGCATCCAACGCGCTAAGAAGACATAGAGATTCTGCACACTAGTCATAAGAAGTTAGACACATAAATGAACACAATCTCATTCTTAAAAGTTGAGAGAGAAATAACCATCCCTTCTCGACTAAAATTCGGGTTCGGAGTGATCAAAAGTCTCGACTCTGCCTCACAAGAAAGGGTTTTATGATATTGCTCTCAATAATAAACGACTTTTTATGGGTCACACATGTGTCCAGGTAGGAATGAAGAGAGAATCTGCGACACGTTGAATGGTAGGAAGGTAAAAACCCTCCGAAATATTTTGAAAACCCACATCTTTTATATATTTTTGAAAACCCATTTTTCTGACGATCTCTTCGAAAGGAAATCAACCGTTTAACGAAGGTGGGAATATGCTTACTTACCGTGTATCCGTTCGGCGTGCAGCTAGCACCACTCTCACAGCATCCATAGAAACGTCTTCAGTCTTCTATCGGTGTCTTCATCTTCGTCTTCGGTCTTCAACTCTTGATGATAACTCTCGAACTTCGTAGAATCTTGACAATATGATTCTTTCCTCAAATTCCTTGTCGCTTGAAACTTCATTATAGATATTCCTTCTTTCCATAGGCTTTATTGAAAGAAAACAAAAATAAACTATACAAACCCAAAATTACGTTTTTTTTTTTTTCATAAAAACAAATACAAAAATAAAACAAAATAATAAAAACTATTAACAAACCTAAACATTTTTCTCTTGTTTTTTTTTTTTTTTTTTTTCAATTTTTTCAAATTTTTTTTTAGACAAGAGAAAAATAAATACAAAATAAAATAAAATACAAAGGCCATGGTGTAAGTACTTTACCACTTGAGTCTTCACAACTTGTATGTCTTGATATCATAAACTTCTCGAACTTTCATCCTCGATAATTTCGCTCTTATACAATAGTCTTCAACTTATAAAATTCTGCTCCTTGTCTTGTTGCCTTACTTAAATCTGAAATCTGCCCATTTGCTGTCATGTTGCTTGTAAACCACGAACGTGTTCAACTTTCCTTCAAATTTGTGATGCTCCTCTTGTTGATGATGATGGTGTTTCTATGGACCTGTTGGTGTAGAGAGAGATAAGGTGGATGGTGCTAACTGCGAACAAGATCACAAGTGGTATGTAAGTTAGCAATTCGATGTCACCAACATGGTTGATAAAAATTAGCACTCAAGAGATCAAAATAGTGCTTCTATGGTGGGAAGTTGGACAGCTCACCATTCTGCCCGGAATTTACGTACGGTGACATACACTCTAAAAGCACATATTTAGACAGGTACAAAGAATTGAAGGTCGGTGCCTCACATTATGTAACATGGGCAGTCTCCACTATAAGGGATCACTGTTCTAATACCGAATTCGATCTGCACCTTATTTGCCATTTGGCATGGTTAAATCCAACTTTAACTCTCATACAATTAAGAAACCCGATCATGTTCTCTGTCATCTCTAAGTTCAGTCACTATTGTGAGATTCTCGATGTAATCTTAGCGACATGTATACTATGTGACTCTAAACTAACTACAAGTTGGAGTTTTCTTATTCACTAGGTCAAAAAGTTGAAAAATTGCAAAAATTTACAACATAAACCACTCCCCCACACTTAAACTTTACATTGTCCTCAATGTAAATTGAATCGTCCAAAGAAAGTCAAGGTGGGAAATCCTAACGCAAAAGTGACAAAAAATCAGAAAAAGTAAAAACATGACAAGAAAAGAAAAGAAAAGATAAGAGATACAAAACCGATGGGTTGCCTCCCATTTAGCGCTTGGTTTAAAGTCGTCAGCCCGACTATCTCCTTGCTTTCTATGACTGCTCCAGAGGGAGTACTTCCACAAGATTAACTCCTTCCATGACATCCGAAGAGAAGTTCTCATAATATGGTTTCAACCGGTGCCCATTCACTTTAAGTTCATTACCCGTAGCTAAACTACGAATTTCCACTGCACCATGAGAAAACACATTAGTCACAATAAAAGGTCTAATCCAACGTGACCTTAATTTACCCGGAAATAATTGCAAACGAGAATTAAACAAAAGCACTTTCTGCCCAATGCAAAATTGTTTATTAGAAATCATATTATCATGAAAAGCCTTTGTCTTTTCCTTGTAAATCCATGAGCTTTCAAATGCATCATTGCGAATCTCCTCTAACTCTTGAAGTTGTAACTTCCTTTGCTTTCAGACCATCCAACTCCATGTTGCATTGCTTAATAGCCCAAAACGCCTTATGCTCAATTTCCACGGGTAAGTGACAAGGTTTACCATAAACAAGCCTAAAAGGAGACATCCCAATAGGTGTTTTATATGCGGTTCTATACGCCCACAAAGCATCATTAAGTCGCGAACTCCAATCTTTCCTTGTAGGATTCACCGTCTTTTCTAGAATGGATTTCACCTCTCGGTTGGAACTTCGGCTTGTCCATTTGTTTGTGGATGGTAAGGAGTTGCAATCCTATGCGACACATTGTACTTCCTTAACAAGCTTTGCAAGAACCTGTTTTTGAAATGTGAACCTCCATCGCTAATTATCGCCCTTGGAATGCCAAACCTTGCAAATATATTAGCTTGCACAAAATCTGAAACAACTTTAGAATCATTAGTTGGGGCGACCTTAGCTTCCACCCATTTCGAGACATAATCCACAGCAAACTAAATATAATAATTCCCATTAGAATTGACAAAAGGGCCCATAAAATCAATTCCCCATACATCAAAAACCTCCACAAATTGAATAATAGTTTGCGGCATTTGATTTCGAGCACCTAGATTGCCGGTTCTTTGGCACCTATCACATGTGATACAAAATGCATGTGCATCCTTAAACAAAGTTAGCCAAAAGAAACCACATTCTAATACCTTAAGAGCGGTTCTCTTACTCCCAAAGTGTCCTCCACAAGCATATGAGTGGCAAAAAGACAAGATAGAATTAAATTCAATTTCGGGAACACACCTACGTATTACTTGGTCACTACAATGCTTCCATAAGTATGGATCATCCCATATGTATTGGTTTCCTAACTTCTTAAGTTTGTCCCTCTCAAAGACGAGACAAGTTCTTTGGGATTTGTTTAGACACTAAGTAATTAACAATATCAAAGATACCATGGTTCTCCAAAGGCAATTGAGAATAGTTGCTCGTCCGAGAAACTCTCACGCAACGGGATAGTCTCCTTGTCCACAGCAAGTCGGCTCAAATGATCCGCAACGGTGTTCTCAATTCCTTTCTTGTCTTTGATTTCAATATCAAACTCTTGCAAGAGTAATATCCATCGTATGAGCCTCGGTTTCGCCTCTTTCTTCGTAAGCAAGTATCTAAGTCTGATGATCGAAAAGACAACAACTTTTGTACCAATTAGATAAGAGCGAAACTTTTCTAAAGCAAAAACAATGGCTAATAACTCTGTTCAAGTGGTTGTGTAGTTTTGTTGGGCCTCATTTAACGTTCTAGAAGCATAATAAATGGCATGAGGTATCTTCCCCACACGCTGCCCAAGCACCGCACCAACCGCATAGTCACTTGCATCACACATGAGTTCAAACGGCTTACTCCAATCCGGTGGTTTAATGATAGGGGCTGAAATCAAAAGTTCTTTCAAACGATTGAATGCCGCCACACACTTCTCATCAAAGTTAAAAACCACATCTTTTTGCAATAGGTTACAAAGTGGTGATGCTATCTTGGAAAAATCCTTGATGAATCTACGATAAAAACCTGCATGACCAAGAAAATAACGTATCTCCCTCACCGTAGTGGGAGGGGTTAGAGCACGAATAAGGTCTATCTTAGATTTATCGACTTCCAAGCCTTTAGAAGATATTATATGGCCTAAAACTATGCCATGAGTTACCATGAAATGGCACTTCTCCCAATTTAGCGCAAGATTTGTTTCAACACATCGTTCAAGGATTAGAGACAAATTGTTCAAGCAAAGGTCAAATGAATCACCAAAGACACTAAAGTCATCCATGAACACTTCGATTATGTTTTCAAAATATTCCGAAAAGATACTTACCATACACCTTTGAAAGGTAGCCAGGAGCATTGCATAAGCCAAAAGGCATCCTTCTATAAGCAAAAAGTACCGAAAGGACAAGTGAAAGTGGTTTTCTCTTGGTCCTCCGGTGCTATCACAATCTGATTATAACCCGAATAGCCATCAAGAAAGCAATAGTAAGAGTGTCTAGCTAAACGTTCGAGCATTTGATCAATAAAAGGTAAAGGAAAGTGATCTTTTCTAGTAGTGGCATTCAATTTCCGTAATCAATACAAACCCTACAACCGGTTTGCACACGAGTTGGGACAAGTTCGTTCTTATCATTTTCCACCACCGTCACACCTGATTTCTTTGGTACTACTTGTACCGGGCTTACCCACTTGCTATCGGATATGGGGTAGATAACACCCACGTCCAAAAGCTTGAGTATCTCCTTTTCACAACTTCCATCATGGGAGGATTTAAACGACGTTGCGCTTCCCTTGTAGGCTTTGAATCATCCTCCACACGGATCTTATGCATACAAATGGCATGGCTTATACCCTTAATATCTGCGATTGTCCATCCTATGGCCGTCTTGTACGTCCTTAGCACCCTTAGAAGTTTTTGCTCCTGTAATTCATTAAGCTCGTTAGAAACAATCACGGGTAAATCTTCGTTGTCACCCAAGTACAAGTACTTTAAGTGACTTGGAAGAGGTTTCAATTCTAAACTTGGAGATTTAACAATAGATGGCACAAGTTTTTCATTATTGCAAGGTAAAGACGCATATGAAACATTCTTAGTTGCTGATTTTTCCGGTAATGAGTCAAGAGAACCAATGGTTTCTTTCATCTCATCACTATACGCATAACCATTGTCAATAGGTGTAGTGAGCACGGTTTCCAAAGTATCAACACCATTCAATGAAACATTTGTTGCGCCAATGTGTCCATCATATCAATGGAGAAACAAGAGTGGACATCACTAGGATATCTCATCGTCTCGAAAATGTTGAAACGTATTATTTCTCCATCAAACTCCATAGTTAGCGTTCCCTTGTCAACATCAATAATGGTTTTCGCCGTTTTCATGAAGGGACGCCCAAGTAGCAATGGAAGAGACGAGTCCGGTGAACCTTCATCCATCTCTAACACGCAAAAGTCCGCTGGAAATACAAGTTGATTAACCTGCACAAGAACATCCTCAACAATACCCATTGGGTAGACATTAGAACGATCGGCTAATTGCAACATAATTCCATCCTTTTTAAGAAGACCAAGATCAAGTGAATTATACATAGACGAGGCATGACATTAACTTAAGCACCTAAGTCCAACATAGCTTTATTAAATGTGGTGTTACCAATTGTGACGGGAATGTCAAAGCTACCGGATCCTTGCACTTAAGTGGGAGTTTGTGTTGTAAGATTGTCAAGCATTCTCCCCCACACTAAGCACTTCATTACCTTTGAGCCTTTGCTTATTGGTACACAAGTCCTTCAACACCTTTGCATACTTTGGAACTTGCTTGATTGCATCTATGAGTGGTATGTTCACATGGATCTTCTTTAGAACGTCTAAAATCTCCTTTTCTAGTTCCGCCTTCTTAGAACTTGCAAATCTGCGAGGGAAAGGTAGAGGAGGAACATAAGTAGAAAACCGGAGTTTTAGAGTTAGAAATAGGTACCTCGAAGTTTGGGGAGAATCCTCGACTTTCTCCTCCAAACAGGTTCCTTAGGTGTTACCACCGCGCCTTGAATCAAACAACTTCGGGTTGCACAAGTTGTGTACCACTTCTCAACGTAATTGCATTGACACCATCTTTTGGGTTGATAGGTTGAGAAGGGAGTTTCCCACCATTTTGTGCCTTCAATTGATTCAACTCCATAGCCATAGAACCAACTTGAGTTTGCAACTCCTTAACCGAACTCTCCGTTCTTTGCATAAAAGATTTCAGCAACTCCTCCATATTGGACCCCATAGTTTGAGGTTGTTGTTGTTGTTGAAATTGTTGCCTCGGTTGGAATTGTTGTTGTTGAGGTTGAAATCCACTCGGGTTGTTGAAACTAGATTGTTGAATCGCTCCTTGCTTATTGGCATAGCTAAAGTTGGGGTGATCTCTTCATCCCGGATTGTAAGTGTTGGAGTAGGGATCATACCGTCTTTGTTGATTTGGAAAGATCGCATTAGCTTGCTCATCTTCATAAGATTGAGAGGTACTTAGTATCACCGCGGCTGCAACTTGTTGAAGCATTGCGTTCATGTTACCCATTTGTTGACGAAGTTCCTCAACCTCGCTCACCTCACTCACCCTTCTTAGGATCACATCCGAACCACGACTCAAGAATTGTTGTGAGTTCGCTGCCATGTTTTCAATCAACTCTCTAGCTTGTGCCACCGTCTTATTAACTAGTGCACCACCACCCGCAGCGTCAAGAAGATTCCTATCACTTGATTGGAGTCCTTCGTAGAAGTATTGGATGATCATAGCGTCGCTGAATTGGTGGTGAGGACAGCTTCCAACCACTCTCTTGTATCGTTCCCAACATTCATATAAGGATTCTCCCACATTTTGCTTCATCCCACAAATCTCCTTGCGAATTTGAGTAGCCTTCGATGCAGGAAAATATCTCTCCAAAAAGAGTTTCTTCAGCCCATTCCATGTTGTGACACTTATGGAAGGCAAGTAGTATAACCAATCCTTAGCACTATCCATTAAAGAGAAACGGAACACTTTCAACATTGCACCATCCGCCTCAACCTCCGCTGGAAGCATCGCCGTGACAATGGTGTGGAATTCCATAAGATGTTTGTTTGGATCTTCATTCACCATGCCATGGAACTTTGGTAATTCTCTAAGCAACCCGGCTTGATCTCAAAAGTAGAGTTTGTTTGAATACATCCTGTTGTGTATCAAGCTTATGAGAAGCCAAGTCCTTGAGTGTACGATTTGCATCACCCATAGCTACTTCAACTTGTGGTACGTCTACGATTGGAACCTCTTGTTCTCCTTATAATTGTAACTCTTCGTCCACTTCTAACTCTTGCTCGTCCGTTGTGTTTCGCCTTGGTTGGAGTATTGTGCCTTTTCGAGTAGCTATCCCGCACCTTGGATAATTCCAATTTTTAGTAGCCAGGGATTGATACCTGAAAACAATTCTAGCAAACAAGTGAGAAACAAGACGACAAACAAAAAGCAAAGATAAAAGCAGAAATTGTAAAAAGAAACTAAAAACTTAATAACTAGCCGTGTGCCTCCCCGGCAGCGGCGCCAAAATTTGATCGCTGTCGTATGCGTCAAAAATAATTTCACTTTCCTAAAGTATATGATAAGAAAGAGTTCGTATCCACAGGGAGGCGATTGTAGTTATTTCGTAATCAATTTCTTAAAGTAACCAATTGGGGGGGATTTCTGATTTCTATGTAAGCAATAAAAGCAAATTAAAAACAAAGTAATTTGTAGAAAGTAATCAATGGAGAGAGATATTGGTCAAGGAATTCATCTTCAATCTTAGACATGTGCTTGCATATATGATTAGAATTACGATTTAATCTCTTGTGTTATCAAAAGCCTAGAGAATCAAGAAAGCAAGATAATCTATTAATTTCTCAAGTTCATCAACACACACATTAGGGCTGCGTATGTGAATTCTACCTAAAGAATAACCTAACGCCTTGCGCTAATCAAGTTCAATTCCTAGGAGCATTAAGTTTCAGAAATAGACTAATCAATGCAATTGCATGCGTTAGCAAAACAATTAGGACAATGGTCAAACTCTACATATGATTACGAGAGTGTATCACTACAAACCGTAAACATATCATGCTACTTGTATTCAAGGTTATCGCTTGATGAAAAACCCTAAAATAGCTATGGACTAAGATGCAAGTTCAATTAATTGGCCACTTAACTAATCAAACACCATAATCCTATCACAATACTTCAATCATGTGATCATAAAAATAGTAGAGAATTGAACGATAATCAAGAGAGAAAACTAATACATAAAGCAAACACAAGTTTTAGAAATCGGACTACATCCTTAACCAATAATAGAGAATTTAGCTACTCATAGCTATGGAGTTCATCCCAAAAATATCAATGGAATAAGGAAGAAGATAAACAAAAGCAAACCCTAGTTGTGCAACCAAAAAACGGCTCTCCCCCAAAGTTCCAAGAATAAGATGATTTTTTAAGAGTTGTAGAATTCTTCTTTTATAGCTTTTCTCTCCTTCCAAAATTAGGTCAAGTCTTCAAAGTCCATTAGATGAAAATCCACCAAGCCCACGAGAGAGAGAGAAACCCATGTAGAAAATATGTCCAAAAATCGTCGCCGGAAATCCGGTATTATGGCCGGAAATCGGCTCCGGTGACCGGCAAAGTCCGCCCGGTCACCGGTCAACTGGGTCAAATCGGTCGGGTCAACGGATCGGATCAGGTCAGCTCGGTCAGACCGAGTCAAAGTGAGTCAGACCGGGTCAGCATCTTACTCAGCTGGATGGGCTGACTTGCCAAGGCTAATACACTGGCCAGAGCTCTGTAGCACAATCATTGTGCTTCAACAGTGCTCTCCAGCCATTATGGCTATGCCTCTTGCAACTTTACTAGCACATATGCTCCCTTCCTTCATTGCAGTACAGCCATGAGCATAACCTATTTATTCATCTCCATTACCAGTTCATCTCACTGCATAATTACCTACAGCTGCAACACACACTACACAGCTTCTCAAACATCACAGCCAGCTTCATCTCAATACCACCAACAAACTTCAGATTTTTAGCAGAACCCATTGTCTCAAGGAAACAACAATAACCACTGCAACAACATCAGTGCACCACCAACAACATCCATCGCCAGTCTTGCATCCTCTTAGCCCAAATTGCCTCACTGACTCATTTGAGCTGCAACCTCAGGCTGTTGCAGAGGCCAACAACTCAATGCCTGCAATCTCTATTTCATGTATTCTGCACAACCCTTCACACAGCCCCATTACTTGCATCTTTGTTGAGCTTCAGCTCAGGTGAAAATGTGCCCTGTTGCTCCATCTCTCTCTGTTATAATTCATACCACCACTGCTGCAACATTGCACCTTCCTGCAACTTCAACTACTCCCATCGGGTTCAAGCTCAGGCCATAGTTTGGTGCACACAAGTGCTTCTTCATTCTACCAAACCTGGCCATACTCCCAGCCAATCACCTCATACTCTGCAAGACCATTGTACCACCACAGAGCTGCAACTCCAGCTCCTTTCTCCATTTTACAGCATATCACTATTTCAGTTCAACTCCACAGGATTATCATTCAATTGCAGCCAAATATCACTCTTTGCATCTTAAATTGCACTACTCTGACTCGAGCCAACCCCTGTGACAAGCTAATCTGCATTACACAACCACCTTCATCACTGCAATAAGCTTCAATTCCACACACACACAGCAGCTATTCAATTCATTAGCAACTTTATTACCAAAACCCATTAATCACACACAATCCATTGATCTGCAACACAGCCTATCACTTGCCATTCTGCCAATTCCCTTATACTGGGTTTAATCACAGCATCAGTCCCTTGACTTCAGTACAGATCCCTTCAATTCATCCTTAATGATTTCCTGCTACTTGAACCTTCACCAGAAACCAATCAAGCTTCCAGTCACCATTAGCAACACCACCAGCACACCTATATCTCCTCCAATTTCATTGAATCTGACCTAGAATCGAAATTTCTTCTCGGCTTTTCTAAAACCCAAGAAAACCCATTCATTCTTTTCTCAACTCAAAGAAGAATGTGACACAACCTCTACATCTTAAATCCGAGAGTATCCCAAATTAATTCCTTTTGCAAACCCTAACATCAATTATTCGGAGTTTCGGATCCCCTTTCCTTCCATTCTTCCACCTTGATAATCAAATCGATCTTAAGCATCTATTGCAGCTTCACCTTCTCAAGCTCTCCCTGAATTTCTCTCAATTTCTCTTCCTATCACTGGTGCCATTTTTTCACTTTTCTTCTCCTCTGATAAACTCAGATATGCCTCCCTCACAGACAAAACTCGATGAAGAAGAAGAAATAAATTTCTTCTCTGAATTTTAGGTATTATGTAAGAACCTGGATTTATCCACCCCAGCTGGTAGGATAAGGGGTAACCAAAATGACTATAAGCACCCACTCATTATTAAGGGCCACCAAGGTTCTTTGCTCCATGCTTCTCTAGACTAAAGTGCGGTGTTCGTCTCCTATTGCCGGCTCAGGCTCGGCTCTCAATAGCAGTGCACGTGAACTGGCCTTTGTACTCCTTTTTTGCTCCTAATGGCTAATTTCTTCTTCTTTTGTCCTCGATGACTCCAGAGTACCTAATAACTCAAAAACACACATAAAGTACATAATTCACCAGAAAAATAGCAAAGAAAGCGTAACTACTAGATAGTAAATACGGTGTATTCTACACCTATCATTAATCGACGCAGCGAAAAAAGATATTGCGTAATCACAGACGATGAGACGAAGTTTTTGTGATTTTTTTTATATCTTGCCTATCGGAGATATAAATATCAAGCCAATTATTTCAATTGTACTCGTACGATAGAAACAACAAGATCAGATCACACAACTACAAGAAAAGTAGTATCGGTCTGAATTCACAACCCCAATGAAGTCTTTAAGTCTTTAACCTAGTTTTAGAAGAAGAAAACCAAAGGTTAAAGGAGAATCGACTCTAGCTTAGCAAACTAGCATCACACGTAAAGTGTGGGGATTAGGTTTCCCAGTTTCTAGAGTTCTCCCTTATATAGTCTTTCAAATCAGGGTTTGCAATCAATGTTAGCTTGGTAACAAAGCATTCAATATTCACCGTTAGATGAAAACCTGATTAAATTCAAGCTAATATTTCTCAACCGTTGGATCGAACACTTAGCTTGTTACACACAAATGAAATGTTCAATTTTGGGTTTATGAACCGTACCCAAACATTAACATTTTTTGGTTCAACAATAGTGAACCAAATGGTTAGCCATATGATCACTCTCATATCAACCATATTCTTCTTCACCATAACTAGTTAAAATGACTCAAATGAACTAGTTAGAGAGTTGTTCAATTGCTTAGATCTTATGTAACTACACAAGACACAATTGAAGCAAAAACAGTTTGATTCACTCGAATCGGTTCATGAACTTTATAGCCACGGTTTGCAAAAGCATTCCTTAGTTTATATAAACATTAGTTCAAGAAAAACCGGTTTTAGATATAACCTACTCAAGTCCGCGGACTTAATTAAGCTCATGGAAGGAGTACACAAACATCAGCAGAAATTCTCGGGTGAGAACTTCCGCCCGTTCGCGAACTGAGTTCGCGGACTTGGCTTGCGCCACTTCCATTTCTCTTGATCAACAAAGTTCGCAAACTTTGTTTCAAGGAATAAGGACTTATACATATATGTGTTTCTACAACAATGCTTATATCCTACCAATGGTTATATAATCTAAACTCTCATTTCAATCATTGAAACATTATCAGAAAACGTTATATAGCCGTTAATCACAGACCATTTTTCATCAGAGCAATTTCCAAAGTGATTGAAACATATCATGATTTTCGTCACTAGGTAAAGATGAATTCGGTTAAAGCGAAAGCTTACCTACATATATTTCGAGAAATAGATAGGCGAGTTAAACTCGGCTCGAAATAGAAAATGTGTATAATGACAGTCTATACGTCTAAACGACTTTTGTCTCAAGAGTAGGAGATAGAGTAAATAGACTTTTGAGTGATAGATAAGTTCAAGTCTCCACATACCTTTGAGTCGATGAAGTTCCACCGGTTCCTCGAGTAGTCCTTCGTCTTGTATGATGATTGCCATGGAGTTCTTCAGCTCAACTACGCTTTCTATCCTAGTCCGAGACCTTTAGCTACATAGGCTAGAAATCAAGACTTATAGTTTTGATCACTAACATTGACAAACATGCTTGATAGCAATTCATGCGAGTTCGATCGAGCAATGCTCTAACAGATATCCCCAAGGAGTTATCAATTAATTGTCTTGGGCAAGTGATTTCGGCCACTTGTGATGGGAGCAATGTTGTATGCTCGACTGTAGAGTACTCATGCCTCGACAGTCGGCCACTGGTTTCCAACCACCAGGGCCCTACCACTGCCCCGAGTTCGAATAGCTCGTCGAGTGTAAGACACCTCGACGCTTGTACAATGCCATCGCCCCGAGTACGAATGCCCCAAGTGTAAGTCACCTCGGCACTTGCACACTGCCGTCGCCCCGAGTACGAATGACCATTAGACGCAATTGTCATATTTCTACCTCTCGTAGATTTTTAAGGAAATAAATGACAGAATATCATACCTGCTTACACACCTCTCATGGGTGATATAACTTCAGGTTTCGATTGTTCCATGGTCGCGGTTCGGGTGTTCCATCTGGTTTCAATATCTTATATGCCCCTTCTCCAACTTTTTCCACAATGGTATATGGTCCGCCCCATCGTACCGATAGTTTCCCGCCTTTTTTGTCACGTTCATAGTTGGGTAGCTCCTTCAATACCAATTGCCCGGGTTGAAATTCTCTCGGTCGAACTATTTTTTTATAATCACGTTGTAATCGCCTTTGGTAATTTTCTATTTTTTGTAGGTCCATCTATCTAGTTTCTTCTAAGTCATTGATCTTGGCCAAAATAAGGTCTGCCGAGATGTTTCTCCTCTATGCCCCGGTCCTTGTTATAGGTATCATTGCCTCAGTTGGAATGATGGCTTCACTCCCATATGTTAGCATAAAAGGTGATAGGCCGGTCGCGTCCCTACGGGTAGTCCTGTAAGCCCATAGAACATTATAGAGCTCCTCACACCACTCGCCATATTCCCCATCCAACTTCTTCTTTAGATTGTCGGCTATGGTTTTGTTTGTGATCTCAGCATGTCCATTACTTTATGGGTAAATGGGCGTTGCCTTTCTTTTTCGAATGTTGTAGGTGTTAAACAACAGGTCGATGTTCTTTCCATGGAGTTGTTTTCCATTGTCCGAGACGATTGCTGCTGGCACGCCGAAATGACAGATAATGTGTTCCCAGATGAAACGAAAAACGTCCTTATCCCGAATGTGCCTTAGTGGGGAAGCTTCCACCCATTTGGTGAAGTAGTCAGTAGCCACGATCAAATAATTTCTCTGCCCCGACCCGACATGTAAGGGTCCTACGATATCGATCCCCCACTTGGCGAAAGGCCAACGGCTAATCACTGAGTTCAGAGTTACTGCAGGTGCATGTATCTTTTTACCAAACTTTTTGGAATTCATCGCAAATTAATGCCATATGTTTTGCATCTTCGTTCATGTAGGGCCAGAAATATCCCATGGTCTTGGCTCGGGTTGCCAGGCTTCGACCCGAGATGCGATTGCCCGCGGCCCCATAATGTAGCTCATTCAGGATCGAGTGCCCTTCTTCCTTGCTTAGACACCTTAACAATGGCCCTAGGTAGGAATTTCTATGCAAAACACCATCACGTAGTTGGTACGCCGCTGCTTTGCTTTTAATTTTGTTGATCTCGGGTCGTCCCTTAGGTAACTATCCCGTCTCCAAGTATTGGTGAATGGGATTTTTCCAATCGCTGGATTCATATTTATCGGCGATGGTTACCGCTACATATGCTTTTATGTCCACTAGATCAGGTACAGATGGAGTCAAGATTCTCATGACTCTGATACCTTCAATGCTCGAGTCTGTTAGCATGGAGGCGATGTATGCCAGTGCGTTTGAATGTCGATTATCTTTTCTGCAAATGTGTCGGAACTTGATGTTTGGTATCTGGCCGATATAAAATTGGGCGAGCTCCCAATACTTCTGCAATACTGGGTCATGTATAGCGTACTGCCCGTTGATCTGCCTAATGACTAGCTGAGAGTCGCTAGTTAGTCTTACGTCGTGTATCCCCATCTCCACTATCATCCGCAAGGCATGTATTACAACCTCATACTCGGTGACATTGTTTGTTTCCTTAAATTCAAGCCTAAAGAGTGAACCATCTTCTTCCCCTTTGGCATGGTGAAAACTAGCCCGAGGCCCGACCCGTCTTTATTGGATGACCCATCTACGAAGACTTCCCATCGTGTCGGACTACAGGTTTCAAGGAGGTCGGATGGATCCTCTCGGTCTTCTTCCATGCCTGGGATATCTTCGATTTCGTCATCCTCATCTAAGGGAAAGTCTTCCAAAAAGTCAGCCACCGCTTGTGCTTTCACTGCCGTCCTCATCTCATAGAAAATGTCGAACAGTTTGATTTGAGTACTCCACTTAGAGATCCGTCCCGACCTTGTTGCATTGTCGAGCACTGATTTTATGGAAGACTTCATAAGTACTCGAATCTTATGAGTTTAAAAGTACGTCCGGAACTTTTGTATTGCAAATACTAAGGCTAGTATCAATTGCTCGATTCTGGTATAGTTCTTCTCCGCCGGGTTCATAGTCTTGCTTATGAAGTACACGAGCTTCTCTCGCTCCGACAATTTTGACTAAGACCGTGCTTATGGCATAACTTGTTGCTCCGAGATATAGGGTGAGCACTTCATTGGGCTCGGGTATTTGTAAGACAGTAGGCTCGCGAGATGTTGCTTAATCTTTTGGAATGCTTACTCACACTCCTCGCCCCACTTGAATTTTTCTACTTTTCTTAACGTCCCAAAGAAGTCTTTACACTTATCCGAAGAACGTGAGATGAATCGTCCTAACGCTGCCAAGTTTTCGTTTAACCGCTGTACATCTTTTATTGTTACCGGGGAAGACATTTCCAAAACGGCCCTAATCTTATCAGGATCGGCTTCTATACCTTTATCAGTGATTATGTATCCCACAAATTTACTCCAGGTAACCCAAAAGGTGCACTTGGCCGGGTTCACTCGCATCTTATACTTTCTCATAGTTTGAAAGATTTCCCGAAGGTCATCAATGTGGTTGGATGCCACTTTCGTTTTGAATAACATGTCGTCCACACAGACCTCGATGGTGTTGTGTATCTTGTCCTCGAACATGTCTTCCACCAGCCTTTGATAAGTGGCGTCGGCGTTCCTCAATCCGAATGGCATTTTAGTGTAACAATATAGCCCTATGGGTGTGAAGAAAGATGTATGTTCTTGATCTTCGGGAGCCATAGGAATTTGATTGTATCCCGAGTACCCGTCCATTAATGTTATTGCCTTGTATCCAACTATGGATTCCACTAGTTGATCGATGCTGGGGAGAGGGAAGCTGTCCTTTGGGCAAGATTTATTCAAGTCATTTGAAATCGATGTAGATTCTAACCCCTCCATTTCTTTTAGGGACTATCACCATGTTAGATATCCATTGCGGATATTGAGGCTTTCGAATAATCCCAGCTATTTGTAGTTTCTTTAACTCGTCCTCTACCGCTTCTTGTAAATCGGGTGCAATTCTCCGCATCTTTTGTCGGATCGGCCTGAATTTGGGATATATCCTTAGGTGATGTGAGCATACCTCCGGGTCAATTCCCTCCATATCGTGCATTTTCCAAGCAAATACATCCATGTGTTCCTTCAATAGACTTATCAGCTGCTCTGTCTGTTCGTCCGATAGGAGGGTTCCGATTCTTACTAACTTTGGTTCTTCGTTTGTTCCTAGGTTAATCTGTCGGTTAGACTCTAAGGCCAAGAAGTTGGGCTTTGGTTCTTCGACCGACGCCGCCTCTTTGATTGCTATAAGATTTCTTTATCGCCTGCTTCGTAGGCTGTGATGGCCTGTGAGAGCACCTTCTCGAGTTCTTCCCCTGCTTTGATTTCCTTAGCTTTGTTCTTTTCTCGGAGCTGTCTTGATCGCCTCTCTTCATTTTGTTGGATATCTATCTGTATGCACTGTCTTGCGTCCTGGGGGTCGCCTAATACTTCAACAACCCCTCGGTAAGATGGGAACCTTAACCTCTGATGGTATGCTGACGCTACTCCTTTGATACCTGCGATCCAAGGTCTGCCGAGAATCGCCTCATAAGGCGATACGACTTTTACTATACAAAAGGTGGTAAGCGTGTCAAAATATCCTTCTCCATCCGAGACTCTGAGAGTGACTTCTCCATTTGGCACGGTCACTATACCATTAAGGCCGTAGATCCGATAAGTTGAAGGGATTAAAATGTCATCCGATAGCTCCATTCTTTTAAACGTGTCGTAGAAGAGGACTTCGACTGAGCTCCCACTGTCCATCAGAATTCTCTTAACCCCCCATTCCTCAATGAGTAAGGTGATCACTAGGGAATCTCCATGTGCTTGGCCATTCGACGGGACGTCTTTTGCTGAGAAGGTGATCGGCTGCATCATCCAAGGTTCCATAGGTAAAGTTTTTGCTACAATGAAGATTTCCTTTCCCGCTCGATCTCTCTTATGAATTCTTGAAGTAATGTCGGTTCCTAAATTGAACCCTTGAGTTGCCAAGTGTGAGATGGTATTGCAGGCGAACTGGGTTCCGCGATCGATCCTTACTTGGTGTACAGGGGCATCGGGCTGAGTAGGCGTCGGCATTATCTTAACAAAGTGTCGCAAGTACCCATCTCGGATCATATGCTGGACAATGTCTTTTACCTCTCGGCAATTGTTAGTCGAGTGACCTAGGTACTGATGGTAATGACAAAACTCGAGATGGTTTCTTGTCTCATCAAACTGGATTCCCCTAGTATTTTGGTATCTGATGTCGTTTCTTTTTTCTACTTCCTTGAATATTTCTTCCAACGGTGCATTTAGAGGCGTGTAAGTTCTTGGTTCATGACGAGGGCTTTTTCCTTTCTCGACCCATTCCTTCTTGCCCGAGCCTTCTTTGTGGTGCCATCAGCCTTTTTTTCGATCGTTTTGAGTTTCCTTGAGGAGCATCCTCTACCACAGCGCTGGCTTCTTGTACTCCTCTATCATGCGCCCCCTCTGGTATCTCTTCTAATGCGATGTAATTTTCTTGCATCTTCCTCATTTCCCTCAACGTTTGCGGTTTCTCGGTGTACATTGCTATCCAGATGGGGTCAGACTTTCAAAAAGAAATTTCAAACCCAAAGATCTGTTGGTCGACAGGTACCTTCCCGATATCGGTACATAGATTCCTCCATCTGTCCATCAGAGATCTTAAGGGTTCCTTGAACCTTCGTGGCAGCGTGAATAGCTTATTTACCCTTGGCCGAGAAATGCTGTTATGCATATAGGTTTCAAGAAATATTTCCACTAGGATGCCATAATTGCCTATGGACTCATCGGGCAAGGTATTGAACCATTTCTTCGCCTCGCCTTCCAGACTTGCCAGAAAAAACTTGCACATGACCACGTCGTAGTTCTTCCATTGTAGTAGAGACATGATATACATCTTGATATGCTCTCCTGTATCGCCGGTGCCGTCAAATCGGGATGAGAAGGTAGGTAGTGTACACTTTGGAGGGAATAGAAATCGTTCAAGCTCCTTGGTGAATGGAGTTTTCAGTGCTTCATTGATAACTTCTGCCAACTTTTCGTCCTCGCCATCCCCATCCAACTTCTTGACCATCTGCTCAAGATGCTTGAGATTAGCCTTAGTTGTCGCGTTGGGTATCCCATTTTGCACTTCTCCATCGGTCGAGGGGCTCTCGAGAGGACCATACCCACTTCTTGTGCGGCTAGGGTAGGGTACACATTCTCGGCCAGGAGGTGGAGTCCGAGTACGTCTTGATCGGGTGTGGTTACTGGAGGCTCCTCGACTCGATGATCCTCGTGACCCAGATCTCTGGTTCCGAAGTTGATAGTTTTCATGTTCTATGGACAAATTTCTTCTTTGCAATTCCCTCATCAAGTCTTCCTGCCTTCTCTGGTTTGCCAGAATTGCTATCAATGTCGGTTCAGTGCTCTCATGGCTGGAATGACCATTTACCTGGTTTCCTACCATGTTGGGTGGTAGAGCAGTGATGCCAGGGAGGGGCTATGTGGGGGGGGGGGTGGGGGGGGGGCGGCGGTGGGATATCTCTGGTGGTATTGCCAATTTCCAAATGCTCTTGTCTAAGCCTCTCGCCCTCTTGATCCATGGTAAATCGATACTCTGCAAGTTGCCTTTGTAAAGACCCTCAAGCTCGTCAACGTTGTTAGACCAGTCAAGAGTCGTCTTAGCCGATAATAACTCGATTAGTTTGACACGAACGCTAATTAATAAAAATTAATGTAACAACGATTTAGATACGCGACTAGTATCATTGAATAGGTCTCGAAAAGTTGTGCGAGATGGACTACTCGAGCGTGTCATTCAGGCACCGGACGAAGAAGATATCATCAGATTAACACGAAGGGTAGAATTCATTTCTCTTATTAACCGCTTGGCTGCCCTTATCAATTCTTGGGTGCCTTAATAATTCTCGTTGGTCTTATCTACACCCGGTCGAGAAGATAAGTCTTCTTTCTTTTTTCTTTTTTCTTTTCTCTTTTCTTTTCTTCTTCTTCTTCTTCTCGTTTCTTCCTCTGTTTTCTTTCTTATTCGTATTTCTCTGTTCTTCCTGCTGATGGTTTGAGAGACGAGAGAGAGATATTGGGATTGAGATGAGGAGAGACTAATCAAGAACCAAGTGATAGCGGTGGTGTTTGTACAAGTTACCGATTCACGCTCAACAGAAAGGAGGAATCAGAGAGAAAGTTTAATTAGGGTTTGCTATGAATTTGAGAAGTAAATTTTGAGTTTTTAATGGAAGAAGAACTAAGGGGGTTTTATCGAATTGATGAGGTGAAGCTGTTCTGAAGGTGAATCGAATAATTTAGGGTTTGTATTTTAGGTTTGAAGAACAAGAGTTTAATTTCAGAATTAAGGTATGTTCTTGAGATGAAGAAATACAGAAAATTTTGATGAACCAGTTAAGACTGTGATGAGTTATGATAGTGGTGTTAACTCGAGTATTGACTCAACTCAGATGACGAAGCAAAGATTAAATAAGGGTTTCAGCAGAATTGATTTGATATTTAAGCAATTCAGAAGATGTTAATGTTTGGGTAAGCTTTTAATTGTTTAACTTTGGTATTTTTGAGTTGAATTGCTAAGATTCATTGAGTTTATGTAATGTAGAACCTGTTAAGAAGAAAGCAATACGGAGATTGCAGGTGATACGAAGAGACGAAAGAGATACGAATAAGATGAAATTGATAAAGAGATTAAGAAAAGATAAAAGAGAATTCGTATAAACGAATAATAGATTGATAATAATAATATTGTTTGATAAAAGATTGTATCTTCTAAACAAGAAGGCGTAGCCTTTAAATAGGTTCACAAGAACCGTAAAACAGGAAAGCTAACTAAACTAGGAAAGCTAAAAGACTTGTAAAACAAGTAAACTTAATAAAGGAATGAGAACAACTTGTCAGAGTTGCTTCGGAAGAATGGAGGCAACTAGTCACAGTTTCCTTAGTCGAAAAAGGGATCAACTTGTTATAGTTGATGCTGTCTTGAAGCATTGGATGTCCTACATCAGTCCCCCCTTCTTGAATGAAACTCTTCCTCGAGTTAGCTAATAAAAAGAACTTCATTGTCTTCATGAAACGTAAAAATTTCTTGGACATTGAAAATATTAGAGATGTTCCAACTGTTGGAAGATCAATAACATAAGCATTATCACTTATTTTCAAAAGTATCTTGAATGGACCATATTTCTTCATCTTTGTTTTGTTGTAAGTTCCAGTAGGAAAACGTTCTTTCCTGGGATGAATCATAACCAACTCTCCTTCACGAAAAATCTTAAGCCTTCTATGTTGATTTGCATCTTCCTTGTATTTGGTGTTGGAATCTGTAAGTTTTTCTTTCAATTCTTGATGGATCTGTGAAGCTTTCTCAAGCATAGTATCAGCTTTTGCATTGGATTGTTGCAGCTTAGGAAGAACTACCAAATCCAAAATATGGTTAGGGACTTTAGAATAAACAATCTCAAAGGGTGTTTTACCTGTAGACCTATTAACTGAAGTGTTAAAAGCAAATTCCATATGACGAAGGAGAGTATCCCATTGTTTTTCTTTTCCTCCAATAATCTTAGCTCAATCATTGCCCAAAGAACGATTGACTACTTCAGTTTGTCCATCAGTTTGGGGATGAGAAGTTGTACTATACTGAAGTTTAGTTCCCAAACGCATCCATAATGATTTCCAGAAATAACTCAAAAATATAGTGTCTCTGTCAGAAGTAATAGTTTTTGGAATCCCATGCAAACGTACTACTTCCTTGAAAAATAAGTAAGCAATATGTGAAGCATCTGTTGTTTTCTTGCAAGCTATGAAATGAGCCATTTTTGAATAACGATCCACCACAACCATAATAGAGTCATTCCCTTTAGAAGTACGTGGTAAACCAAGCACAAAATCCATGCTAATATCTACCCAAGGAGCCTCTGGAATTGGGAGTGGAGTGTACAAACCTGTGTTTTGAACAGTTCCTTTAGATTGTTGACAAACCATGACCTTTGTACATACCTTTGAACATCTCGTTTCAATGAAGGCCAGAAATAACGTTCTTCAACTAAAGAAATGGTTTTATCACGTCCAAAATGTCCACCAAGACCACTTCCATGTAATTCCATGATTAGATGAAGACGTAAAGAGCATTGTGGAATGCACAAACGATTTCCCTTAAAAAGAAAACCATCTTGTATGAGAAAATCATCAACACCTCTTGTGGAAGAACTACACTTTTCCCAAAAACTCTGAAAATATTTGTCTTCACTATAAAGCTCTTTAAGAAAATCAAAATCCAAACTCTCATGTTTGAGAGTGACGAGAAGATGAGTTCTTCTACTCAAAGCATCAGCTACTTGATTTAGTTTTCCACTCTTATGCCTTATAGAGAATGTATCTGATTGATAGTTGATAACCATCTATCATGCATCCTATTAACTTTAGTTGAAGTCTTCAAAAATTTAAGATCTTGATTATCAGTATTTACGATGAACTCACTATGAATAAGGTAAGGATGCCATTGCTTTAAATCTTGAACAAGCTCTATCAATTCCAGTTCATAAGTAGACCACATTTTCCTTGTATCAGAATTCTTCTCACTGTAATAAGCAACTGGATGATCTTCTTGAGAAAGTACAGCTCCTATCCCATCAATGGAAGCATCACAATGTATTTCAAAAGGCTTGTCAAAGTTTGGCATAGCAAGTACAGGAGCGCTACACAACTTTTCCTTGATTAAATTGAAGCTCTTATCTGCTTCTTCAGTCCACACAAATGTGTCACGTTTCAAACAATCCGTAAGACCAGCTGCAATAGTACTGAAATTCCTGACAAACCTCCTATAAAAAGAGGCTAACCCATGGAAACTTCGTACTTCACGAATAGAAGAAGGAGTAGGCCAATCAACAATGGCTTTAACCTTTGAATTATCAACATAAATACCAGTATTTGAAACTACATTACCTAAGAATGTCACCTTATTTGTTAGGAAGGTACACTTCTTTAAGTTCACATATAACACATTCTCTTGTAGTGCAGAAAATACCTGAGATAAATGTTCCAGATGTTCTTCCTCATTGCGGCTGTAGATCAAAATATCATCAAAGTATACGATGACAAATTTTCCAAGAAAAGGTTGTAACACTTGGTTCATAAGACGATAAACGTCTTTGGGAGCATTTGATAAACCAAACGGGCATTACAATCCATTCATATAATCCTTCACGAGTTTTAAATGCAGTCTTCCATTCATCTCCTATACGAATGTGTATTTGATGATAACCACTTCGTAGATCAAGTTTTGTAAAAACTCTATCACCAGAAAGCATATCAATCATATCATCTAGTCTAGGTATTGGAAATCTGTATGGTATAGTTATTCTGTTCAATGTTCTGTAATCTATACACATACGATGACCGCCATCTTTCTTGTCTACTAAAAATGCCGGGCTAGCACAAGGACTTTTGCTTAATCTAATCAACCCTTTTTGTAACAGATCATCAACTTGTCCTTGTAAAATCTCATGTTCTTTAGGACTCAACCTATAGTGAGGTTGATTAGGAATAGAAGTTCCTGGTATAAAATCTATGTGATGTTGCAAATCACTTAATGGAGGTAAGGTATTAGGTAATTCATCAGGAAATAAACTACCAAAAGAAGATAATAAATTTTGTACCTTAAAAGGAATCTCCACCATCGGCTTATTAGACTCATGAGAACTCAAAGTATGAGTTTGTTGCAAAGATCGAGTAATGGAAGCAACTAGGGCAGTTGTCTCCGGTTCAGATTGTTCTCTTGTTGAAGTAGAGGATTGTAAAGGCCATAACACCTTAGTAAAACCATCATGAATGAAAGTGTACGTATTCTCATAGCAATTGTGAACAGCACAAATATCATATTGCCATGGTCTTCCCAAAAGTATATTTAAAGACTCATATTAATCACATCACAAAGAGCATAATCGTCATACCCAGGGAATGAAAACTTAACCAAACACTGATGAGTTATCTTTTGTGTTGAAAAACTGTTTATCCATCCAACAGAGTATGGATGCGGATGAAAATTTACTGGTAACCCTAATTTCTCAACCAACTTCGCAGCTACATAATTCTCAAGACTTCCATCGTCAATGATCATACTACAAAGTTTATCTTCTACAATGCATTGAGATCTGAAAATACTATGTCTTTGTGAAAGACAAGGTTCTGTGATCAGTATTGGACGTAAAACACCCAAGAAATCTGCTTCATAAGCTTCATGCACATGCAGATAATTATTTTCCTCATCCTCTAAAATGTCTCTTCTTCCTGAGTTTCTTCTTGAGTCTCATTAATATAAGCATGAAACTTACGACAGTCACTAGAAGTATGTCCAGATTGATTGCATTTATTACACTTTTCTCCTCTAAATTTTGCATAAGGATTAGCAATTTCTTTTAGGCAAAGGAGGAAATTGTTGTTGATATTTACCTCTAGTATTTGGAGCAGTTTCTCTTTGGTTTGTACTCTGAGGTAATTTAGCAGCAGGAATATTCATCAATGGAGCATTTTCAGAAGGAAGAGGTGTTTGGTTGAATGAAAAATTTGGAGCTGATGGGTGTTGAACGTGGTCGAATATAACTCCGCTCTTGTGCATCAACAGTTTCGGTTGATCTTTTTCACCTTGGTTACCATAATAATGCTGGGAATTATATGGTTTTGCAGCTTTATAAAAGTGTTGATAACGAGCTTGTCGAGGTGATGCTAACCTGGAAGTATTTAAAACACGCCTTTCAATCTTAATAGCTTGCTGAATAGCCTCAACCATTGTAAACACAGATTGTGTCATTCCTTGCTGAATTAAGTTGTTCAAACCGTCGATAAATCGTGCAACCAATTGTTCTTGATTTCATTCGATGCAATTCCGAGCAATTAAAGCATAGAACTTGACTACATACTCCTCTACTAGTCTAGCTCCTTGTCGACGCTTTGAAGTTTGAGAAACAACATTGTTTAAAATCTTGAGGTAAAAACTTAGCTCTTAATAAGTCGCGCATTCTCTTCCAAGTTCGTATAGGAGGTCTATGATACTTACGTCTATCATCACAGAGAGTTTCCCACCAAGCTGCAGCTCCACCTTTTAGTTTATATGCTACCAGTTTCACTTTAGAAGATTCAGGGACTTCCATAAAAGTGAAAAACGATTCTACCTCATATAGCCAATCCAGCATATCCTCAATATGTAAACCACCATGAAAACTAGGAATGTCACTTTTAACTTGTATTCACGAAGATTTCCATAAGAATTCATATTAGACTTCAATAGTTTTTCGTCTTTCCATTGTTGTTCTAAGACGTCTTCATGTTTGTCTTCGTCAAATCCTTGATTGTTATTCTTGTTGTAAATTTTTTATGAATGTAACCTTCTAATGGTTCTGTGTGATGAATAACATGTGAAACATGCCCAGGGATAGACGTATTTTGAGCAAAAGAAGGTTTAATTTTCTTTGTTTCATCATCTGTGGTTTCTCTTGTCTTCTTTTCTCCTTGTTCTTCATCATCAGTTAACTTTGGCATCTCTAAATCACCAAGACCAACATGTTTCCATATTTTTTCTATACACTCTCCATGCAAATCAAGTCTTGTTTTCAAATGAACTTGTAGTTGAATCAATTTTGGTGTCAAGCTTGGTTTCTAGAGAGAATTAATGGAAGTTTTAATCTCGTCAAATTTGTTTCCAAACTTGGTTTCAAAAAGCTTTTCAATTTAAAGATAGGTGATAGGTTTATACGCCATTGAAAAGAAAACTAATAATATAGCTTTGTGAAGAAAATTTAGGGTTTTGAGTTGTGCTAAAGCGGGTTTATGGATCTGTTTCTAGATAAAATCTAAAAACGTTGGCTGTGGTACCAACTAATGTGAAAACTCGTTAGAAGAAAGCAATACGGAGATTGCGGGTGATACGAAGAGACGAAAGAGATACGAATAAGATGAAATTGATAAAGAGATCAAGAAAAGATAAAAGAGAATTCGTATAAACGAATAATAGATTGATAATAATTATATTGTTTGATAAAAGATTGTATCTTCTAAACAAGAAGGCGTAGCCTTTAAACAGTTCACAAAACCGTAAACAGAAAGCTAACTAAACTAGGAAAGCTAAAAGACTTGTAAAACAAGTAAACTTAATAAAGGAATGAGAACAACTTGTCAGAGTTGCTTCGGAAGAATGGAGGCAACTAGTCACAGTTGCCTTAGTCGAAAAAAGGGATCAACTTGTTATAGTTGATGTTTGTCTTGAAGCATTGGATGTCCTACATCATTATGTGTTTGGGATTGAAATTGAGGTTGAGATGATTAACTAATGGAACTGTGAATGTAATTAGAAGTGGTATTTATGATAATGGGATTGTGAGTTGTAGTATACACTACACCAAAACCAGGATTTTAAGTGATGCAACCTCGTCACGGCTTATTTTCCGGTCACGAGATACACTTGTGATAAGTCCCTGCAATAGGTTATAACTGTTATTAAATTTTGTATTCGTGATAATAATTAGGAATATTAAATTCTTTCATTAGTCACAATAATATTTGTTGACAATTTTACAGACAATCACAATTATAATTCAAAGTGATGATTCCACCCAAATATTTCACAACATCTAAAACAACCCCAAAATTATAACACTTTGAATTTTACTTGTCACTAATTTTCCCACATTTGTAAAAACTAACAATTATATTTCATTTCTATAAATCAAAATATATTTTTCTTTTTCTTTTTAATTTTCTTAATATTAGAAAACAGGATCAAGACCAAGTCAACAAGTCATGACTTTATAGAAATTTGACTTTGACATATCTGCTTCTTCCGAAGACGGTGAAAATTACCATACACCCTTATCGGAATAACTGCAATAAAAATTCTGAAGATTGTGAAAATGACCAGACTACCCTTATCGGAAATAAATAAAGTAAATATTACAGACCATTAAAATTATAATATTACCCTTAATGGAAAAAAGTGCAACAAAATATTATGCAGACTGTGAAAATGACCAGATTACCCTTATAAGAAATAAGTGAAGTAAATATTACATATGTGAAAATGACCATATTACCCTTAATGAAATTAGTGCAATAAATATTGTGAAATCTGTGAAAATGACCAGACTACCCTTATCGGAAATAAGTAAAGTAAATATTACAGACTATGAAAATAACCATACAACCCTTATAAGAAATAAGTAAAGAAAATATTACGAGATAGTGAAAATGACCATCTTACCCTTACTAGAAATAATGGAGACAGTAGAGGAAATGACCAAACTACCCTTATCGGAAATAAGTAAAGGAAATATTACACATTTTGAAAACGACCATATTACCCTTCTTTGGAAAATGACCATATTACGCTTACTAGAAATAAGTGCAATAAATATCATGGAGATTATGAAAATAACTATATTACACTTACAAGAAATAAGTGCAATAAATATCATGGAGACTATGAAAATGACCAAACTACCCTTATCAGAAATAAGTAAGGTAAATATTACATACTATGGAAATGACTATTTTACCCTTACCTGGAAATAAGTGTAATAAATATTCGGAGACTATGAAAATGACAGGACTACCCTTATCGTAAATAAGTAAAGTAAAATATTATAGATCGTGAAAATGACCATATTACCCTTACTAGAAATAAATACAATAAATATTATGGAGACAATGACAATGACCAACTACTCTTATCAAAAATAAGTAAAGTAAACATTACAGATGAAAATGACCATATTACCCTTCATTGGAAATAAGTGCAATAAATATCATGGAGACTATGAAAATTACCAAACTACCCTTATCAAAAAAATAAGTAAGGTAAATATTAGACTATGAAAATGACCACTTTACCCTTTTGGAAACATATGAATAAATATTATGGAGACGGGGAAAATGACCAGGACTACCCTTATTGGAAATAAGTAAAGTAAATATTATGCATCGTGAAAATGACAATATTACCCATCGAAATTAGTGCAATAAATATTATTTAGAATGTGAAATGAAAATGACCGGACTACCCTTATTAAAAATAAGTAAAGTTAATATTTGATCGTGAGAATGACCATATTACCCTTACTAGAAATTAATGCAATAAACATCATGGAGACTATAAAATGACCAAACCTGCCTTATCAAAAATAAGTCGAGTAAATATTATAGTCGTGAAAATGACCATTTTAGTCTTACTGGAAATAAGGTTAATAAATGTAATAGAGATCGCGGCAAATGACCAAACTACCCTTATCACAAATAAGTAAGGTAAATATTACATACTATGAATATTACAAACTATGAAAATGACCATTTTACCCTTTACTTATTTCCGATAAGTGGTAGTATGGTCATTTTCACAGTCTCCATAATATTTATTAACCTTATTTTCAGTAAGGGTAATATGTCATTTTCACAGTATGTAAGAATTACTTTACTTATTTATGATAAGGGTAGTATCGTCATTTTCACATTCTCCATGATATTTATTGCACCGTATTCCAATAAGGGTAATATGGTCATTTTCACGACTATAACATTTACTTTACTTATTTCCGATAAGCATAGTATGGTCATTTTCACTGATCTCCATAATATTTTTGAACTTTTTCAATAAGGGTAATATGGTCATTTTCACACCTATAAGAATTACTTTACTTATTTCCGATAAAGCAGTATTGTCATTTTTCACAATTCTACATAATATTTATTGCATTTTTTCCAATAAGGGTAATATGGTCATTTTCACATATTGTAAGAATTACTTTACTTATTTCCGATAAGGGTAGTATGGTCATTTTCACAGTTTACATAATATTTATTGCATTTTTTTTCCAATAAGGGTAATATGGTCATTTTCACAGTCTATATAAATTACTTTACTTATTTCTGATAAGGGTAGTATCGTCATTTTCACATTATCCATAATATTTATTGCACTTTTTTCCAATAAGGGTAATATGGTCATTTTCACAGTCTATAAGAATTACTTTACGTATTTCTGATAAGGGTAGTATCGTCATTTTCACATCCTCCATGATATTTATTGCTGTATTCCAATAAGGGTAATATGGTCATTTTCACAGTCTGTAACATTTACTTTACTTATTTCCGATAAGCGTAGTATGGTCATTTTCACAGTCTCCATAATATTTATTGAACTTTTTTTCAATAAGGGTAATATGGTCATTTTCACAATCTGTAAGAATTACTTTACTTATTTCCGATAAGGTCAGTATCGTCATTTTCACAGTCTACATAATATTTATTGCATTTTTTCCAATAAGGGTAATAGGGTCATTTTCACAGTCTGTAAGAATTACTTTACTTATTTCCGATAAGGGTAGTATGGTCATTTTCACAGTCTACATAATGTTTATTGCATTTTTTCCAATAAGGGTAATATGGTCATTTTCACAGTCTACAAGAATTACTTTACTTATTTCTGATAAGGGTAGTATCGTTATTTTCACATTCTCCATAATATTTATTGCACTTTTTTCCAATAAGGGTAATATAGTCATTTTTACAATCTGCAATATTTACTTTACTTATTTTTGATAAGGGTAGTATGGTCATTTTCACAATCTCCATAATATTTATTGCATTTTTCCAATAAGGGCAATATGGTCATTTTCACAATCTCTAAGAATAATTTAATTATTTCTGATAAGGGTAGTATGGTCATTTTCACGGTCTCCATAATATTTATTGCACTTTTCCAATAAGGGTAATATGGTCATTTTCACAGTTTATCCGATATATTTGAACCTATGATGTTCAATCCTGATATATTTCGTCTCCAGTTCATCCGAAAGAGAAACTCAGCTCTACCTCTAGTAATATTTGAACCTGTGATGTTCAATTCAGATATATTTCGTCTCCAAGTTCACCCGAACGAGAAACTCGGGTCTAACTTTAGTAATCCATGAAACTCGTGATGTTCAATTATGATATATTTCGTCTCCGAGTTCACACCAACGAGAAACTCAAGTCTAACTTTAGTAATCATTGAACCTGTGATGTTCAATTATGATATATTTCGTCTCAGTTCATCCGAAAGAGAAACTCTGCTCTACCTCTAGTAATATTTGAACCCGTGATGTTCAATTCAGATATATTTCGTCTCAGTTCACCCGAACGAGAAACTCAGTCTAACTTTAGTAATCCATGAACCCGTGATGTTCAATTATGATATATTTGCTCTCGAGTTCACCCGAATGAGAAACTGTGTCTAACTTTAGTAATCTTTGAACACGTGATGTTCAATTATGATATATTTCTTCTCCAGTTCACCCGAACGAGAAACTCAAGTCTAACTTTAGTAATCCATGAACCTGTGATGTTCAATTATGATATATTTCGTCTCCAGTTCATCCGAACGAGAAACTCAGGCTAACTTTAGTAATCTTTGAACTTGTGATGTTAATTCAGATATATTTCGGATCCCGGTACGCATACAATATGCGAAATAGGGTTTTTAAGGTTTCGTGAGAATATTCCAAGAAATCTTACCCGTAAATGGATGGATTCGTCGTTCTTACGAAGTTTCTGACTTAGAGTAGTCAACTCGCGGCCAGGTTTCGATCTCGGATCCTGGTATGCATACAATATGCAGAAATAGGGTTTTTTTAAGGTTTCGTAGAATATCTCGAAGGAATCTTACCTGTAAATGGATGGATTCGTCGTTCTTACCGAATTTCTAACTTAGGGTAGTCAACTCGCGACCAGGTTTCGATCTCGGATCCTGGTACGCATACAATATGCAGAAATAGGTTCTTTTAAGGTTTCGTAGAATATCTCGAAGGAATCTTACCTCGTAAATGGATGGATTCGTCGTTCTTACCAATTTCGACTTAGAGTAGTCAACTCGCGGCCGGGTTTCGATCTCGGATCCTCGTACGCATACAATATGCAAAAATAGGGTTTTTTAAGGTTTCGTAGAATTTCTTGAAGGAATCTTACCGTAAATGGATGGATTCGTCGTTCTTACCAATTTACGACTTAGAGTAGTCAACTCGCTGCCACGTTTCGATCTCGGATCCTTTTACGCATACAATATGCAAAAATAGGTTTTTTTAAGGCTTCGTAGAATTTCTTGAAGGAATCTTACTCGTAAATGGATGGATTCGTCGTTCTTCCGAATTTCGACTTAGAGTAGTCAACTCGCGGCCGGGTTTCGATCTCGTATCTGGTACGCATACAATATACAAAAATAGGTTTTTTAAGGTTTCGTAGAATTTCTTGAAGGAATCTTACCTGTAAATGGATGGATTCGTCATTCTTACAGAATTTCTGACTTAGAGTAGTCAACTCAGTTAGCCCGTGTTTCGATCTCGGATCCGGTACGCATACAATATGCAAAAATAGGGTTTTTTAAGGTTTAGTAGAATTTCTTGAAGGAATCTTACTGTAAATGGATGGATTCGTCGTTCTTAAATTTACGACTTAAGAGTAGTCAACTCGCGGCCAGGTTTCGATCTCGGATCCTGGTACGCATACAATATGCAAAAATAGTTTTTTTTAAGGTTTCGTAGAATATCTCGAAGAAATCTTACCTATAAATGGATGGATTCGTCGTTCTTACCGAATTTCTGACTTAGAGTAGTCAACTCGCAACCAGGTTTCGATCTCGGAGCCTGGTTTGCATGCAATATGCATAAATAGGGTTTGCTTAAGGTATCGTAGAATATCTTGAAGAAACTTTACCTGTAAATGGATGGATTCATCGTTCTTACCAAGTTTCTGACTTAGAGTAGTCAACTCTAGTAATCTTTGAACCTAGATGTTCTAAACTAATATATTTCTTCTTGGTTCATCCAAATGAGAAACTCAAGTCTAACTTTAGTAATCTTTGAACCTAGGATGTTGAAAACCGATATATTTTCGATCCAGTTCATCCGAACGAGAGACTCAGTCTAACTCTAGTAATATTTGAAACTGGGATGTTGAAAACTCGATATATTTCTTCTCAGTTCATCCGAACGAGAGACTCAGTATAACTCTAGTAATCTTTGAACTCGGGATGTTCAAACCGATATCTTTATTCTCCAATCCATCCAAATGAGAAACTCAGGTCTAACTTTAGTAATATTTGAACCTGTGATGTTCAATTATATATTTCGTCTCCAGTTCACCCGAATGAGAAACTCAGGTCTAACTTTAGTAATCCATGAACCGTGATGTTCAATTATGATATATTTCGTCTTCGATTCAATCCAACGAGAAACTCGTGTCTAACTTTAGTAATCTTTGAACTGTGATGTTCAATTATGATATATTTCGGCTCAGTTCATCGAAAGAGAAACCAAGCTCTACCTCTAGTAATATTTGAACATGTGATGTTTAATTCGATATATTTCGTCTCCAGTTCATCCAGGACGAGAAACTCGAGTCTAACTCTAGTAATCTTTGAACATGTGATGTTTAATTTGATATATTTTCGTCTCCAGTTCATCAGGACGAGAAACTGTGTCTAACTCTAAGTAATCTTTGAACATGTGATGTGCAATTCGATAAACTTCTTCTCCAAGTTCATCGACGAGCGGTCTAAATCGTAATCTTTGAACATGTGATGTTTAATTCGATATATTTCGTCACCCAGTTCATCCAGGACGAGAAACTCGTGTCTAACTCTCGCAATCTTTGAACTCGGGATGTTTAATTTTGATATATTTCACCTTCGATTCATCCGAATCTAAACTCAGTCTAACTCTAGTAATCTTTGAACTCTGGATGTTTAATTCTCGATATATTTTATCCAGTTCATCCGAACGAGAAACTCGGGTCTAACTCTAGTAATCTTTGAACCTGGGATGTTGAATCTGATAAATTTCATCTTCGTTCTCGAATGAGAAACGTGGTCGAACTCTAGTAATCTTTGAACATGAGATGTTTGAATCTGATAAATTTCATCTTTAGTTCCTCCGAATGAGAAACTATGGTCCAACTCTAGTAATCTTTGAACATGGGATGTTCGAATCTGATAAATTTCATCTTCAGTTCCTCCGAATGAGAAACTCACGTCTAACTCTAGTAATCTTTGAGCCCGGATGTTCATTTTTAACACATGGCAAGAAGCTGACCATCGAATATTTGTGGACCAATTAAATTGATGTCGTAGATAATTATCGTCCAGCTCTACCACACTATAAACGAATTATAGCAAAATTGTGTCCCTCTATCTCGTTGTTTAGTTAGTCGAGGAAACTATTCTATACAAGGTTAGAAGAGAGAGAAAGGCACTTAGTCTTATCTCATCTCTTACTCTCTTTCACCTCCGCCTCCCACCCTCCCACTTTCATTTGCAAGAACGTGAAACCCTAATTCATATCATTCGTTTTATGTTTAAAAATCTATGAGATCTTCTATTATTTCTGTTTTATTCCTTTTGCGCATCGGCTGCGAGAGTTTATCTATGATCTGATTGTTACTCAAACAGGATGCCTAAATCTGCTTTCAGAGTTTAAATCTATGAGTATTATTAGTCTCGAAATCAAAACAAGACCCTAATCTTAATTTCGTAGTCTTTATCTCAAGATATTTCATTACTGATTTTATTTATCTTTTATTGATTTTGTTTGGATCTGGTTTTGTGAATGGAAGGTTTCAGATTTCATGAGTTAAGATTTGGGTTTATTTTCTTAATTTGTTCTTTCAAATTTAGGATTGACAGGTTTCCTTTCAAATGGTTGGGGATTGGGGTTTGTCTGCTATTTTTTCGATTGAAGTCTTAATTTTGGGAAGGTTTTCTTATTCATTTTTTTTTGGTTTAAGTCATATATTTATTTATGGAAGTGATAGCTAGAGGTTCTTTGTAATAACATGGAATTTTGATATTGGTTCAGATCTCAACTTTTATAGTATAGGGTTTCTTTGTATCTTGAGTTGATGTTATTTATGGAAGTAGTTTTTAGCTTTGACCTTTATTTCTATATTTGCACAGATGAAAATTGGTGTTGTTTTTCACTATCTTCACTACCGTGTCAAGGCAGTTGAAATTGTTACTTGGGAGAGAAAAAGGATCGATATGTTCAGTATTGAAATTCTTGTTAGTGATGTACTTGTATACGATTAGATGTATGTTTGAATATGTATATCCTACTTAACTGGAGTAAATTCATATTGATAGTTTGGATTTGAAGCAGAAATTCATAGTGATATTTAGGATTTAAAGCTGACATTTTATGCCTTTGCAAAGTTGTCTAGTACGTATAATACATTTGCTGAGTTAATTTCAGATTTGATTTGCCTAGGTTCTTATTCCACTTTATCTACTTTGACTAATTATTTAGTTAGCTTATATGTTGTGGGTATGGTCGTTTGATGGGGTTCCCCTGTATGATGGATGTTGATAAATTTTTTTTCCAATCATTGGCATATGTGCTACTAATTTTGGTATTACTACACAAGAGCATTTTCATTGGCATATGTACAAGAGCATTTTCATTTTATGCACATAAAGTACAAGAGCGTTTTCATTTATGCACATAAAGTGTTTGTCCTAGTGCCTCTATAAATGAATATATATGCTTGCAGCGTATTCCAAATGATTGTTGTGAACAAATCTTATTGAAGTTATTGGTGATGTTCTCATATCCGTCACTTGGGATCAAGTGAGATTGGACTAGTTGTAAATGAAAGTCACTAATTAGAAGGGCTTGCACCTATTTAGGAACATTGAAAATTAAGGGAAGTATAAAAATGAGTCTTACCACAGTCGTTTATGTATTTTGTTGATTTTTTTTTAAAGGGGTTTCCTTCTTTTTTAGTTTACTGTTTTATGGGTTTTCCCTTAGGTAATTTACGATTTGTATTCCTTCTTGGTAAGAGAAAGTGATGGTCACGAATATTTGTAGTTCTAAATTTTACTTTAAACTTTAGATTACTTTCAGTCCATATTTTTTTGTGTCCTGTGTTCACTTATAGTTTTCAGCTCTTCTTGAATTTCCATATTTTTTTAGCCTGTTTGTATATACTAACATTGATATCTGTAAGTGTCAGATCCATGTTATATCGAGCTTTTGGACATGTTATTTTCAACAGTCTAATTTCTGTTGTTGTGACTGATTCAAAGAGGGTTAGCTTCAGAAACTTCGAAACTTCTGATTGTGATTTTGTAGGAAGTGTGTTCTTTATAATCATTCTGAACTTGTCATTTTTCATTTTCATTGCAGGTCATTTCTGCATTGTTGGATTGTTTGTCCTTGTTGAGATTGGATGAACGAGATAAAGAGCTTCTTGCTCGTATTATCAGGGATTACATGTAGCTGTTGGTAGATTGCTTGAGTTGAATGTACACAGTTATGGTGCGAGTTTTTGGTTTCTTGACCATGTAATATGTATACATCGTAAATGCGTTACGTGTTCAAGAAAATGAGAACCCGCATTTTTATACCTCCGTGATCGTTGAGTAGACCAGTGAAAAGCAGAGAAGCAGGGAGAATTAGATTTTGGGGGTTCTCAAGCACAACAACTGCGGGGTAAGCTCCATTTGTACTCAATTTATATATACCTAAAGCAGAGTAATTGTATTTACTAATCCATTACTTTTGCTTTTAAAAGTAGGATTAATCAACTCCATACTATTTATTCATTGGCATTCCTCGAAGTCAATGTTATTCCACAGTATAATCGACCCACGGAAATTGAATCCAAACCCGAAGTGATCGTTGGCATGATTTAGTAAATATGCAGAAATTTTGAATTGCCGGCTCATTCATAGTGTATTGGTATTGCTCTCTCGTTCTCTCTTTGTACCGCACCCTTGATCTCACTTTCCCTTTGATCTTTTTGCTCCTCAAACCCTAGATTACACAACTCTTACTCTTTGAGAAAAGCCCTTAATATTTGTTCAAATTTGTAAATCCTTTGGTTCTCAATTTAGTACTTGTTTATGTTTTTTATTTGTTTCGATTTTCTAGTTCTGATAGTTTGTTTGTTTTGTGCAGAGTAGTGTTATGGAAGCGCTTGAAAATGTAACTGCTGAATGTGATTTTGATTCGAAACAGGTTTGGGAATTTTTTAGTTACTTTTTTCTTGTGATTAGTGTTTTCTTTAGTCCTATGAATGAACTGCTGGATGTGTAATTTCTGTTTGTGTGTTTTTATTGTAGGGTTGTGATTGTGGTGAGAAGGAAGTGGTGGAGGGGAATGTGGTAATGTTGGAGTGGTTGGCTGACTGGTTCTCGTGTGTGTTGGTGTTGGCAGTGGTACACTTGGATCTGGAGGTTGGCTGCTGGTTGTGTTGTGTGTTGGTGTTAGACTGGTGGTTCTATTGGTGGAGTTGGCGATTGCTTTTTGGTATTGGTAGTGGTGTTACGTGTTCAAGAAAATGAGAAATCGCAAATACTTTTTCTAGCCTTGAGAAGTATCTTAGGCTTGACTCGATTGTACCAAGGTTTGAACCTGAACATTCTCAGATTTTTTAGAAGTTGGAAAGTTTTACTATAACCTAAAAATGCTTAGTTTTGCAGTATATCAGTTCCTTGGAAACTCTGTGGTTGAACTTTATGGGTGGACTTTAACTGCGTATCATCTTGCATTTGTACATATTCCTCTACATTTTGGTGCTTTCTGACATGAAATTGTTATGCATAAGTAGTTCCGAATTGTACATATTCTTCTACGTTTCGGGGTTTAATGTTCGAGATAATGATTTTTCTTGGGTGCATGTTTGTTTACAGTTATACTAGCCTCTAATAGATAATGATTTTTGCTTGCTATGCCGTGTATGAATGTGTACAACATGTATTTTTTGAGAAGGAAAAATGGACCGGAAAAAGGTTTCGCTACTTCCGTTACAGACTTGTAGAAATTGGTTGATTAAGCTAAATTTTGATGTTCAGAATGAGAAAGGCAGTTAGAAAAAGATAGATTAATGGATAGTCGATTACAATAGTTAGTTGATTGCACATGAAGTGTTTGTTGAAAACTTGAAATATTAATACGGCAATTAGTCCATCTGACTTGTTAGGGTGTATTTTCGACCCTCTTAGTACTCTATTTAGACTTGGATTAGAACAAGATTTATATCCAGTGTGGAAATTATGTAAGCATCACAATAGAAAATATCTGGACTCGATGTATAATTTGTGGAAATTCTGATTTGTTCATACAATACACAGGTGGTCTTGGATTTCTATTGTTTACGCATCTTTCTTCTTGTGTGTAAGTAATGGAAAATAGCCTAGCTATCAAGTATGGGATGATATAAATTTCCACGATTCTGCCTATGAATCTCTACAAGACGATAACCAGAGAAAGGCAAATGGTGTTGTTGTATGATTCACTGCACCTATGCATATGTTTCAGTTGCTCAAGATCCTAACATGTATTCTAACCAAGGCTATGGGGGTATTGGATATGGTAATCTGTCAATAGCACCAACATCGGTATGATCTTGTTCTTTCCTCATTTCGGATTTTTAAGTTTCACTATATCATGTAAATTATAGCCAAGTTTAATTTTGGTTTTGCTTGATCCTGTGATTTGATCAGATAGCCAGAGTCAATGTGGTGGGCAGACGAAAGCTATATTTTTCAATTAAAGAAGAGGTCAGGTCTCAGTAGTCTAACATGAAGAGATTGTGTTTTTTTTTTTTTTTTTTTTTTCCTTTATGGTTTTATGTTTGTGTATGACTCTTATCTTCTAGGGTAGTATACTTTAGTAACTTATTTTGTTCTATTGTGTATTAAGAACTGAAGGAAGTCATTGTACTGATGTTGATTTTCTTTCCAGGAACGACGTTCTTTGTCGTATGTGAACCAGAGACGCAACACATGGATGCTCTACTTGACACTTCACACACACAGATATCCACGTTGAGAAATCTGAGTTGGCTCTTTCAAGATTTAGCAGCGTAATTAAACATGTGAGTTAGCCCTATCACATGTTGAACCATGTCTATTATCAACTTTGCATATGCAATTGTAACTTTTTGTCCTAGAGACTAATGAATAAGATTGAATTGTTTTTGGATAATTTACTTACTTTGAGCTTCTATATTGAATGTATTGACTTCTTGTATGCGGTTTGTGAATGTATGAATTGCCATTCCAATAAGAACGACTGCAATTGGGTTGTATTTTAGGCGTGTACTAACGGAAGTCAGAGCTCAGGATGAGACCGAGATTACATGCCTGTAAACTGGGAAGCAAGCTGGAAGCTTGGTCCATGAAATTGATTGGGCTACCCATTTTTTATTGTAATGAAAGAATTGTCACGGAGATAACTGTGACAAGAATTGTGAAGTAAAAACACCACGTGTCATCATCTTCTTTGTTGTTACAAATAAGAGTAACAGTTTAATCGTTACATAAACCGTGACAAAAAGATGACAGGTGTCCTATGAGTATTGTTATAAAACAATTGTAACGTTAATATATGTTACTTTTTTCTTGACAAAAAAAGACACGTGTCGCCGAAACAATCGTTGCAAGGATTCAGTAACAGTTATAGCCATTGCTTTATGTGTGGCTCTTTCAGACACGTGGCAAACAATTAATTGTTGTAAATAGGGAGTACTTGATTAAAACCGTTAAGATAAATGTGACACATATGACACGTGTCACAATCATAAAATTAAGTCAATTGTTACTATTAACTATTGTAACGTTTTTTAAATGTGACTGTATCTGGCGATTGTCACTGAGATAAAAACGTTACAAAACGCATTTCATCCATGATTATTAATAACGGCCTATTTGCTACGGCTATAATCGTTACAAATTTAATAAGTAACAGGTATAGCCTGTGACAAAATTCCTGATTTGGTGTAGTGATAGTTGAGAATAGTGTGTTCTGAGAAGGTTTTGGGTCTGTGCTTGTTAAAAATTGTTACGGGTGGTGGTTTATGAGTAAAAAGGCTTTAGAAATAGAACTGTTGGTGTTAGTACTCACTGGAGAAGGGATAGCTAGAGATTGCAGTTGTTGGAATAGTTTGTGAGATGATGAAGTTATATTGAGTTTACCTGAAGTTGATTGGTATTGGAAAGAGATGTATTAGGTGAAGGTACAGGGAATGATGTTGGGTGTTAAGGATTGCTTGCACTAGTGTTGATGTTGTTGAGTCTGGTGGTGGTAGTGTATCAAAATTTGGTTAAGATGGATATGAGTTTGGAATCAAGTGTTGAAGTGCTTCAATGATAAATCTTATAGAAGCGAAGTTATAGGAATTTAGAATGTGTTGTTATGTGTGTGAATGAATCTGGGTTTGAGTCAGAGATGGTGATTATGGTATTGCAAGTAGAGATGAAGTTAGAATCTTAGGTCCAAGAAGTATTTAGAGCATGTGATTGGATGGTGGTGTATTTGTGATTCTGGTGGAGCAGTGGATTCAATTTGTGTTGAATAGAATTGCAAAAGTGTTGCCTGAAATGAAGTTATGTGTATGAGCTGATTATATTGGAGTCTAGGTGTGGGTAATGATGTCGCAGTGATAGATAAGTTTTGTGTTAAACTGCAACTGGGGATATTGTGAATGACTCTTAAATGTATTTGAGTTTAGATGAATGTATTGCAGGGAAGAGTTTCTAAAGAAGTATAATTGATAGTGATGATTGTAGAATCAGTGGTTAGTCTCATTGAAGGCTTGTAGCTACTGCAGTTGCAGGTAAGCGAAGTTGTAATTGTAATTGTAATTGTAGTTTGAGGTTTATTTATAAATGAATGAATTGATGCAGTGAGTAGATTATAGTAGAACTTGAGTTGAGAGTTGTAACTAGAGTTAGAGCCTCAGCTGTATGAGAAGAACTCTTGACCTGTCGCCCGACCGGAGTTATTCTGGATCCGACTTGGGTTTGTCATTGTCCGACTCGATTCGACTGGGAGTCGAATCCGTATTAACTCACCGAGTTCCGTCTTGACTCGAAAGGACTCAGTGACCGATTTGGACTTAGACTTTGACCATTGACCCTGGACTTGACCTTGGACGGACGTGGACTAACCCTTTGACCGTCAGTGACAGTTAGTTGACCCAGTTGGGTCAGACCTTGTGCTAATGGGTCGAGTTTAGTGATCTGGGCTTAGAGTTAGTTTTCCTAGTTTGTTGATTTGGACCTCTTATGGTCCGAATTAGCCTTTGGTTTCTTCTACAAAGCTGTAGATATTCATAAGACATATCTAATGGACTATAAAACCAATCTAATTGAATTAGTAAACATTTAGATGCGCTAAAGATGGATTAATAAAAGATGTAGAACCTTAAATGGGCCTAGAATCATTAGACTTCTTGTATGATCCTTGTGTGAGCCTTTTTGGCTAGATTCTTAGACTTCTTGTGTGATTAACAGTTAGTCTATATTAACAACGATCGATTCAAGGATGAACCAATGGATCATGGATCTCGAGGTAGGCGTGGCTTGTCATCAAAAGAGGTGGGAATACATTTTACTCTTCTGTAACCATTATTGTTTCTTTTACAAAAGTCTTTGTTTATTAAACTCATGCATTGTCTATTCGTGCATTCCATGCTTTGTTTAATTGCATTATTTTGATTCTGTTAATCTTTCCACGATTTGGAAAGAACCTGTAATGTTTGTTGTCAATATGACTTGTTATGGGAAATGAGAATTTCCACGTATGGTATATAGGATACGCTCCTTCGCATTTATATCTACATAAATTCAGCTTTTATGCTTAGAGTGGGTCATCATGGTCTTGGTGATATCAATATCTACTGAGTGTGGTTAGCGCGAATATTATACATTGTTTGAAAAAGGCGTTTGTCCATATACATGTTTGTTTATTTCAGTGACTTGGTCATTGTTTAACGTTTCGGAAAACATGTATTGCTTTCCAAATCTTGCATATGATTACTTTAAAGTTAAATGTTATTCCTACTGGGCACCCCTTTTAGGGATGATGTGCTCACCCATTCCCACTTTCAGTTTCAGAAACAGATCAGAGTTGCGTAGCGAAAGCTCCGAGAAATTGAGTCCGTCATCTTGGTTTACTTCTGTTATATTTTTTATGTTGTATATTTTATTTGTAAACCAAATGACTATTGTATATTTATCATTTGAGAGAAGTTTCTTGTATATATATTTCAGAGCGGGGCTAGTTTTGGATTAAGTTTCGTAGAAGATTTCTTAATTGAATGCTTAAGTAAATTCTTTTGTTTTAGTGCCTCTTATTTAGTTAATCTCTTGGATTAGTCAGCTGCTAGCTTAGGGGGCGCTACAGCCTTGCTCGCCTACGGTCCTCTCGCATCATTTGTGATTCCTCGTCGTCCTCTATGGCCGATGCAGTCATTCCGTCTACCATGTCCCCTGGCCTCACTTGGCTCGGGTTGATCCGCAATCCTCTTGGGGAAAGATCATCGTCTCGGCCAAGGTCGAATTCTTCGTTGACGGTTGCCATGCCTCCACCTAGTGCCTGGGATTCTTCCTGCTGATGCTGTCGAGAATCCGTCACTACTTCCTGCGTGCTAGGTCCTGCTACAGTCTGATTCTTCGGGATCCTGCCCGTCCCGGAAGTGCTTGCCATCGGCTCGGGTCTGGTTTGTATCCTTCGGCTCGCCCGTCCCTACCTATGTCAGCAAAATACACAGTACTTCACTTTGAACTGTTTTCGAAAAGGTTAAGGATGAACATGAAGTACACCAATTTTGCTACTCAGAGAAGAAAAATTTCATCCAAGTACGATTCCTTTTACTTTGACATCTTGAACTTCGGCAAAATAAGTGGTTTTGACTAATAGGCCAGGTCTTTTGAAATGTTGTTTTGTTACGTCGCTTTCGGTACTTTTCCCATGCATTAATCATTATTTTTTCCTAACATTCCTTGTGCCAGAAATCATTAATCATCCGTACGTTTGATCGGAAAATTTCTTTCTTGGCCGGGGTTTGTAATGATGACTTCCGTCAATCATTTTACCGGTGACCCAACTACACAGGTTGCCAAGACAAGATCTATCGATCTTTTCCTCGGAATTTCGCAAGGATAGTTTTACCATGTGATTCTTTTGGCTTCCTAACGACGTTGTACGGCTCTTGTTATGGTATTAGGATGAGACTGTCATCAAAGTGCTCACCGTACCCTTTCTAGCCGTAGCTTTAGAAACCCTAACTCAATGATTTTGAGTAGGTTTTGCAACTGCTACAATCTTGTTTAACTAACCCATGATGAGATACAGCGAGATGAAGTTTGATTCTAGCTTCTACCAAGCATCAAAGATGATATTTTTGGGAGCTTTTGAATCTTTCTAACAGCTCGTCATAGTCATAAAGGGAACACAATCGACCATAACTCAAACCTGAGATTGTATTCATAATTATTTCAAAAACCTTGACGTAAAGAAAATGTTTTCAAAAACAAAACAAATCACAAGTTTCTTTGACTTGAAATCGTAAGATAAGAAGATTTTCTTAACACGATACAAGAACAAGATGGTTCAGACTGTTGACAGAGTTTTTCGACTCAAATGAAGACTCTGTGAATTTCAACAAAGGTTGGACAAAAACGAATGTAAAAGACTCAAGTTTCGGAGGAAAAATTGCTTTAAAAGACTCATCTATCAACTCATATGCTTTAACCACAAGAGTCTTTGACTTAGCGTCAACTATCATCCAAAGATGTTTTAGGAGCTTTTGAATCTCTCTTTAATGGTTTTTATGCAAGGGATCTAAAGACATTACACTGTCCCCTTAGTCGACGCCAGAATGTCGATGTGGAAAATCCTACAACTATAACCAAAGAATCACAAACACACACACATCGAAGTAAACAAGCAAGAGATGCACAAGAACACAAGATATACGTGGTTCGGTATGATTACCTACGTCCACGGGGTAAAGGGATGATTTTATTACTCGACTCAAGGTTACAAAAGATGTATCTCATTAACAAGTGCTTAATTCTCGCCATCAAGCTCTTGGTGTTCTCTCCCCTATCACTGATTACTTGGTCCTTAGCTCTCTACATGGCTCTCTATTTATAGCTACAAGTGATGATACATCCAAGTTACAGTGTGGATCGTGGCACACCTTTCTTGATATCCTTCTCGGGCGATGGATAATTTCTTTTACGAGATATTGGGCCGAGCCTAGTGATATCTTCTCCCGATGTCCTTCCACCTGATGTTGATTACTCAGTGAGTAGGGCCGATGTCATCCTTGATACTCTCAGCCCGAGTCTTGCTTTGACCAGATTCTTCTTATCCTTTCACCGGCTTTGTCAGAGCATTTAGTACTCTCTTACCCCATAGGCATCACATCAGGATTTTACCTTTACACGTATCGGCTTCACGGACATCTCTTTTCTCGTGCCAAACTTGGATAGAGTAATTCGGTGCTTCATACTTCAGCTACTATCGATACAGCATTGCCTAGGATTGCTCCACCTGGATCTGTGGATTATTCACACCTACATCAAGAATCACTTTACCAGTATCGCCCATAGCCCCATTAAATTCATGGCCTCTAATTGGGTGTCAATTTACCGTGGAGAGTACCAAATTTATATACGACAAATAAGAAAGTCCTCTATCTTGATTATATGGATTTTGACACCCTCCACCATAATCTAGCACCCCCATTAACAATTAATGTTGATAAAATTAGGTTCTTTGTTTGGGTACCGGTTAGTTTAGGACAAGATTAGTCACTGTAAATACCTTCCATGAGACAAAAATAACATCGGTTTATGTCTGCCAGCCTCTTTATGTTGTTCGGCCGAAGAAGAATTATTACACCCTTATCCACTATAGCTTTTCTTTTCAAAGTTGGGATTTCCTTTAAAGGACTGCTCCATGGACAATGCCGAACTGTATTGACTCTAAGCTTGCCATTCAGTTGGAAAGAAGCTTTGGACACTCCTTCCGTATATGGATCCATTGCAGTTGTTCATTCCAGATGCTTTTCTAATGCTATAACAGTCATGTTATACATAACTTTTATGAAGATTTCCATAGTATATTATTACACAAGGTTAAATCAATTACTATCACTAATCACGAATATGACTATACAAATGGTAATCGAAATGCATGTTGAAGCTTGTGACTGGCTAAAATATTCACATGTCTTTGCAACCTTTCGTGTTCTTATCACTTGACACCGTCTGTCATCCGATCGTCTCATTTCTCTGTCTCGAGGCAACAAATGAATGTCCCTCTCTGTTTTCAAGGCTTTAAACTTATTCCTTATGTATTTTTATAAAGATGGTGATTTATGCATATATAGGAAGCATATTCTGGCTATGACAATCTTGTTTTTTTGATTGAAAGAGCGAGATTTTATTAGAGACTAAAAGGGAATTTACAACGGAGCTATAAGAGGTAGCAAAGAAAACAGAAAAGAAAATATTTAATGAGCCAGTCCAAGTCACTTATCCAGTTTTTAATATAAATCGATTTATTCCCAAAAAGGACAAAATAAGAAGAAAAAAAAAATCCAACTAACAAACAAACTAACTAAGCCAGTTAAAGAATTAGAAAACCATACACATTCTTTTCTTTATTTCAAATAAAATTTATCTTGGTCATCTAGGTCCTCGGAGGTGTAACATTATCTTAAGCCTTACAATTAAATCAATATAGATAAACCGTTTAATGTTAATATGTTATTAAGCCTCATCCAAATTTCAATTATAAACCTAAAATAAAGAATTCCCAACTATATTTTTAGCGTGTGTTGGTCTTTAGAATTTACTCCAAAATCTCAAAGTTATCATTCTGGGTACTAAAATATGATGGAGTTAAAGTTTGTTTAAAACTTTATTCATGATAAATTGGAAATCTCAATCTGCTTAACCCGAGTTGGGAATTTCAACTGTCCTCACTAGTCACTACCATTATATTCATAATTTGAGGTATATATATGATCATTCAATGTTCATGGTTTACTAGTTATTTAGTTAATTTGGCATTAAATACACATATGATTACCATTTATTCCCTAATCCATAGACAATTGATTGGGGAACATTCATTTTTTTATTCATCTATATATGTGTTTATCATACTATTTATTCATGTATATGTGTTTGTCATGTGAGTAAGACTTGCAGAAACCAGGAAAATCATATCTTTTATATGCAATAAAATCAGAGGATAGATGCCATGTTTTACTCTATATTGTGTGAAGAAGGTGACACTCTATAGGAGCTTGTTAACAGGGAAAAAAGTTGTTGCATGTAATTCAATCTCATATATATTCAAAAAAAAAAATAAAAAAAAATAAAAAAAAATATAAGGGGTTTTATTTTGTGTGTACATTATGTGGACATCCCAACGATCACCCTTAAATGCAATACCCTGTTGGAATTAATACACATCAGTAAGAAATGAACGGTCGAAAATGCAAACGCAGCCACATTGCAAACAAATTCAGGTGACCCCACATGCTCAAAAATTCCAGCTCACATCAACAGAATATTAATTGTTTGCAGCAAAGTTACTTTGAAGTGTAAGGCAACAAAATATTAATTTTTTTCGGACTCTGTAGTTAAATAAGTTCTTGCTTCTCTGCCTCTTATATGAGATAATTAGAATAGATGCTTACTTAATCCTAATGTTTCATTTGTTGTTATCTTTTCATGCCTGAGACATTATGTGTGGACTTTAGGGTTGTTGGATTTCAACAAAGTATGAAAATAAAATTTTAGTGGTTTGGAAATATGTCCCAAGATATATGGAAACAAGTTTGTAAACGAAATACCCCTGCAACAAATAACGCTACCTAAAATTGGTCATGCAAATGGACGTGATACCGATTACCAGGGTCAAGGTACTCGATCAAGCCTTACCATTCTGAACCTTGGGGTTGGGCTTGCAAAAACAAAAAAGAAACTTTATAATGGGAATGGAGGTGGTTAAAAGCCACAAAACTGATGACGTATTTTCATGATTGCTAAAGGGAATACTTGGATTGATTCGTAAGCGGTACCGTTTGAGTGATCCGATGGTCAGGATCGGTTTTTATCTTTTTGTCTTATATAGATTGGTATCCCCGAAAGATTTGGCATTAACCTTTAACAATCATGCGGATTTTGAACAAATTTATGATATTATTACGGTATTACCCAACGCATAATTTTACTAAAGCACCATACCATATGTACTAGATAATCAGGTTTTATTTTTGAATACACGAAAAAAATACGAGAGAGATCATCTTCTACAATTCAACTACGTAGTTCCATTTTCGTACGGTCATAGATGAAAACTAAAAATATCATTTTAAACATACTTATTGACCATGTACATGTTCCAGTTGCTACAAATACATCGTCAATTTGACTTAAAAACATGACGCGTATCGAAGTTCACCAAGTTACTTTCTCTTGATTTTTGAAACATGTCAAGTTTTTCAGTCTTTCATCTTTGTTAGTCCGTGATACAAATTATAGCTCATTTTTTCATTGGATATCGGGTGTCGCCTGTTCATGTGTTTCATTTGTCTCAATCAATAACAAAGGTAAACGACCGTTCAAGTGGTCAAACAAGATAGCAAAAGTATCATGAATATCTGATGCAAGTCGAGTTTACATTAGTATAAATTCTAGTGTTTAGTGGTGTTACATCTTCTTAAAAATTTTAATAAAACGCAAAGCAACTTTAAATGGGGTTATACGAAAAATTTAACCAAAGTTCAATTGTATCTGCAAGTTAAAACATATAGAAAAATTGGGTGGTAGATTTTACCATTTATGTAAGATGTTGGAGAGAACTAACATATAAAGAATGAATAATGATGTGGGTATATTTCAAACTTACATCTACAGGGGTGAATTCAATATGTATGGAAAATATGCATTGTGTTATGGAATTCGAAGGCAATAAACCATGAATGAAATTAGCTAATGGATGGTTCGATGTAAAAACCTACATCTACAAGGGTGAATTCACTATGTATGGAAAATGATTACAAGATGTTTTTCCTTAGCAGTCTGATATTTCTCTATACTATAAGATTTATATGTACTCCATCAGAGTCTCTTACAAACCTTAAAATCTCAATCCTATTTACAATATCTTTGTATGTCTTCAGGCCAAGTAATTAAAAATCCACGAAAAATAGCGGAGCAGATGCTTATGCTTCGATAAAGAGTGTTCGCCGGGTTGTAGGCAAAAATAGGGAGACTAGTTTTCAACTGACCAAGGGTGTAAAAGACCGGAGAATTATTCCAGCTATTTTCTTGATAAAATAAATAAAATTTAACATTATTATTAACCAGATAATTTTTTATTATCAATAATTATTATCCATACAACTTAACTAAATTTCATATAACATAGTTTAGTTGTCAACAAGTTTACCAAGTATGTTTCACAAAAAAAAGTCTATTAGATATTATACATCACCAGTTGTCTATATTCTTAAAACCTCAACTATTATGATGATTTTTAACGAGAGATTGTTCTTCATTTGGAAACTCAGTAAAATATCGGATATTGTTTCGGTACACCGAACACCATGACATTATTATTGAGATGAATTGTAAAATTAATCTCACAATTAATATTCTAAGGGATATTTTGACTTTGGGTCACATAAAAGTGACCGAGTTGTGTTTGGGTCACGCTAAAATTTTAATTAGAGTTTGGGTCACGAGACTACGGTTGGACTAACGTTGGCAGGTTAAGGAAGTTAGTTAAGTACTAAAATGACCAAATAAATATTAGACTTTGATTTATTTACCAACCAAACCATATAACATCCGTTTGTCACGTGTACGGCTACCAATCATCCATAAAACAACAACAAAGATTAAAAACTCTATTAATCTCTTTCTCCTCCCGTCGACTCTTCTCTTTCTCCTCGCATCGTCTGTTTTTCTAATTCTCTATGAATCCTCTTTTCGTTCTGAATTAGTTCCTCTACAAAATATTCTGATAATTGGAATAATAAGAAATCGTTCTCAATTACTCAAAACCAAAAAAAAAAAAAAGTCATCTTCGCTAAACACGAGTTATTAATAAATTATTTGGATCTCCATCTGTTAGTATGGCTTATAGTGAAACATGAGTTAGGGTTTGTAGATAATGCTAAGATTGAAGTTGGGTTGGAATGAAATCATGAGAATTTTAATGTGATTATAATGGTGAACCGAATCTTTTCGGTATGAGTTGAGAATAATTTTAGGGGAAAAATTGAATCTGATGCCGTAAAGGAAGAACTGATTTGGGTTTGATTTGAATCCTACTGGAGTTTTCGCAATTTATGTTGAGTCAATTAGAAATTTCTAAAATTAGGGTTTTTCATAGGTTTAGGTTTTATTTTCATTTGCCTTTTTTTAACGATTTTGTGTTGATTGAATGGTTAACGGTGAAGTTCAAGTCAATGATTTTGAAGGATTTCATGATTGTAATTATGTTTGCTTGGTTGAAGTGTATGGTGAAGATTTATGGTTCATATGAAATGGGGTTCTTCTGTTGGTGGAGAAGGCGGAGGCGGTAGAGCTGGTGTGAATTACATTATTCTTGTTGCACGTGCAATGCACATGCGCTTTTAACAACTAACAGATTAGCGTGGATAATAATTAATTTAAAACAAAATTATTTATGTAACGGTCAAGACGGTCAACCGTGGTCTCGTGACCTAAACTCTAATTAAAATTTTGGCATGACCCAAACGCAACTCCGGTTACTTTTATGTGACCCAAAAGCAAAATATTCCTATTCTAAATGTGAAATTTAACCCACATCTTAGATATTAAGTTTGGTCACAACCGCTAACTTTTACCAATTATATTTAAAAGTATCACTAAGCACTAATGTTATTTTTTCCCTTTCCTAATTTTCTCCAACACCTCATGTTTACTTGAAGCCCCAAATTCATTAGATTTACACAAAACCACATTTTTTGACTCTGTAGTTAAATAAATTTTTGCTTGTCTGCCTTTTATATGAGGCAATTAGAATAAATGCTTACTTAATCGTAATGTTACATTTGTTGTTGTTTTCTCATGCTTGAGACATTTTGTGTGGATTTCAACAATGAAAAATAAAATTTTCGTGGTTAAAATAAGAAATATGTCCCCAAGATGTATGGAAACAAGTTTGTAAAATGAAATACCCCTACAACAAACACTACCTAAAATAGGTCATTACAAATTATAGACGTCTAAGTTCTGTGATCTAGGTTACCAGGGTCAAGGTCCTCGATCTTTCCGTACCATATGAATCTTGGGGTTGGGCTTGCTCTTACAAAAAAGAAAAACTTTATAATAGCTTATCAAAGTGAGCAGTTGACACTATTTTTCTTGGTCGTAGCAATGGAGGTGGTTAAAAGCCACAAAACTGATGACGGATTTTCATGATTGCTAAGGGGATACTGGGATAAAAAAAGGTACCGTTAGAGTGATCCGACAGTCATGATTAATTTTTATCATTTTGCTTATATATAATGGTATCCACGAAAGATTTGGCATCAGCCTTTAGCAATCATGCAGATTTTGAAAAAAATTCTAATATTATTACGGTATTACCCAATGAATAATTTTACTAAAGCGCCATATCATATGTGCTAGATAGTGAGATTTCGCTTTTGAATATACATAATAAACTAAATATGAACACTTTGTGGACACATATTTCAATAAACAGTTCATATTGGTTTAGAAAATGAAAATAAATATGATAGTAATTTATTCTCTTTTTATCTCAGACTTCAGGGTTCTGGGTAAATCCAAACATTATTAGTGAAAAGACATGATTATTATTTCATATTATTAATTTCATTTAATTAGTAATCAGGTGTTTGAAAATAACAATAATTATTTTGTTGAGTAATGTGTTGTAAATTCTCATTTTAATAGTGTGCATAATACATGCATAACCTTTTCCCGGAACCCGCTCTTTTGAGAT